>JAQFXU010003027.1:0-17871 GCA_034693705.1 Spatulosminthurus flaviceps | reverse complement strand
AGGAAAAGCTTTGTTATGTGGCTCTTGACTTCGAACAAGAAATGGCCACTGCCTCTTCTTCTTCCTCTCTGGAAAAAGCCTATGAATTACCCGACGGTCAAATCATCACCATTGGAAACGAAAGATTCCGTTGCCCAGAAGCACTTTTCCAACCATCCTTCTTAGGTTTGGAGTCTGCTGGTATTCATGAGATTGCTTACAACTCCATCATGAAATGCGATGTTGATATTCGTAAGGTAAGAAAAATGAGTCGCATCAAAAAACTCTTCCAAGTACCACAGAGTTTCAAAACCTAATGATAAAATTAAAATATGTTAATGGAATTCTTTGCACAACAGGATTTGTACGCTAACGTCGTCCTTTCTGGAGGTACCACCATGTATCCTGGAATATCTGACCGTATGCAGAAGGAAATCACTAACCTTGCTCCATCCACAATGAAGATCAAGATCATTGCCCCACCAGAACGTAAATACAGCGTTTGGATCGGAGGATCTATCCTTGCTTCCTTGTCTACCTTCCAGCAAATGTGGATTTCCAAACAAGAATATGATGAATCCGGTCCATCTATCGTGCACCGCAAGTGCTTCTAAACTGATTTGGTCGTTCGAAGATTTGAAAGGCTCTTACTGACAGTAAGATATTTATTCAGTGTATTTGCTGTTTTGCATGACAACAACCATTTTATTTATTGAAGCCTTATTCGCAATGTTATCTAAAAATTTATAGCTGCAGCAATAAATTCTCAGTTAAAGTATAAATGATCATAACATCCAATTAAACCCCACTAATATAATGATCAATCTGCATAAATTCCGTTCTTAATTTGTACACCTGATTAATAATTAATAATTAATGATGTACAGGGCCCCGGTACATATATCATAATAATATCTACCTATTTACTATATAACTCCTAAAGCCCTCGACATTTCCTGAAATACCATTAAATCCTTTTTTAATATTCCAAAGTGCAAACCTTGTAGCATTGTCATCTTTAGAAGAGTCTCGTTGATTGTCCATGAATGATTCCTACTGATAATGAGTTGTGCTAATTTAAGTTTTCATGCTTTCCGCTTGTATTTCAGTGATTTAAAATAATATTACTTGCTCCTCGGAGGGGCACTAACATTTACCACCTCGACCTCGCCCCAAGTTTAGTTCGAAATAAGTAATTTTGATCTCAGCATTACTAATAGTAACTTACTATGTCGTCAGGGTCTTGAAACTAGATTTTTCCCGAATAACACCAGTCTGCACATTATTTTATTAAATTAATACTGAATGTACGCTATTATTATAAAATTCAAATTGAAGATTTCATTACTCATTGTTTACCTTTTCCAATGAGTTGTTCATGAAGAATTCAAGCTCTGTTAGAGAATCAAATTTTGAAAGTAACATGGATGAAAGCAGGACAACTTGTCATTTCTCATGGTGAGTAAAATGAACATTCACAGACTGACAGACTGGTCAGCCCAGGTGCTTCCAAGATGATGAAAGTCATGTGTAAACTGAAAATCTTAAAAGTAAATACAATTTTTTATCATGATTATTGCAGACAGCGTGGGACATAAATAAAATTAGCAAAAAGATTTGTTAAGCATTCAATTGAGTGCATGTGAATTGCTTTGCTAGATATGGTCCACCCGTATAAGTACCAGAGGCACGTAATAATGTATAAGTAATGCATGTCTAATGTTTATCTACGCTTTCAGCTGTTTGTTGAACTTATTGATGAAAATGAAATATCTTTCCGCTGTGTCCCTAGAAATATGATAAAGTTATACTGTTTGTATAGCTTTTATAATGTATAAAAATAGTTGCAGTTACTTTAAAATGCAACTTGTTGTCACACTCTGCCCCATTAATCTGAGTGCTACCACTAACACATATAAATAGAATACTAGGGTATTAAGCCAGATGTGTCCGAAAATGTCACTGCTTCAGAATCAAGCATATGAACATTTTAAATTAACACTTTCATATTGTAGGTTAACAACGCGTACAGAAGCTGATGTGCTATTGTGCTAAAACAGGTGATTATTGTTTCAATCTTGCATTAACAAAGAATAATGATCGGCATTTAAACTGTAGACATAAAATCTTGTAAATAATATCAAATAGAAATTTAGTTTGCCAATAAAATTAGTATTGAAGTTCACGGACTGTACCGTTGACTAATTTTTTTTATTCCTTACAAGCCAATAAATAAGGGATAATTCCCACTGTTAAGCTTTAGTCGGTAAAAACAACTGTTTCAGAACACAACGGTACCATACACCTCCAAGAAGATCCTCGAAGTAGAAAATGAAGTGGATTCTTGTTATTCTAATACTAGCTCCGCTTGGGTACAGCCAGACTGCCCATTATAGCCCGCCCCTAGAAAGTCGAAATTACAATTCGGAATCAACTAATCAAGTTTATTACAATCAACCTGCTAACAATTATTATCAATACCAGTCAACTCCAAATGCGTATCACTCATATAATGGATACGGAAATTACCCGAGTTTTGAGCAGAAACAAGGTATGTAGAATTTTTTTTTAAATACTCAAGATTTTAAATTAAAACTAATGTAAGTATACTCATGGAATTTTAAAAGGTTTGGAGATGACCAAATGTTTTCTAATGACAAAATTTGTTTAGATTTCGGCTTAGACACCGGCGGTGAAGACGTCGTGGAGGCAATTGCAGGCACCGTTGCTGCTTTGGCTGCAACAGTGGGTCTCAAAGTACTCAAGAAATTGGGTCTAGCTGCTGTATTTCTATTTATTTTTGTCATCGTCCCTCTCTTAATTCTCCCGGTGGTTCTAGCTATTGCTTCAATCATTGTCAGTTCTGTAAACAGTGCAGGGAGCCAAGCTCAGGACATCATGGACAAGCTTCGTCAACAATTTGGGAAAAGTAGATCATTATCCATTTTTCAGAACTATCTCCTTAATGAACAATGTATCGAAAGAATGTTCTGTACTATTGGGAAACGAGCATACGAGAGGAGCTTTATTTTTAGCCGCATTCGAGAACAAGATTCTTCGCCTATAACAACGTAAGTACTCCATAATACGTACCTTTTTAATCTCTTCCTTAATAAATTTTGCCAACAATTTTTTTCTCACGTATGTAAAAAAGCATTTTATCCTTTATCTAATATAAATATTTTAATGGCAGGGAGGAAGAAGAAAGCATCGAAAAACCACCAGAAAGTAAAAACTCAACTTTCTTCTCTCGCGTGTCTCGTGCCTTCAGATCTGAGGATTGCCAGGCCTACAAATGCTCTTTAACATCTTATTTCTACTGAAATTTTTGAAAAAGTGTATCCTAAATTATTTCCCTGCCGTTATATTTCTAAAATGACTGACAAATTATAATACATAAAATGGACTGACCAGTACTGACTCATACACATAATCAAGCAAACCGTGACCTCAATATTTGCACAAAATTAGCTCAACCAATATCTTGACAGACATTAAATATCAAAAGAGCTTGTATTTTATTATTATGCACGAACACACATGATATTTATGACTGACGACAACGGAATTAACTTGTACTTTGCCTTTACCTACTCAAAATATTTTCCTGTCAAAGGAAAAACTGCGAATGTCAGAATTTTCAAAGTCACAAGCATTTTTTTAAACTTACACTGTTCATTTTTTTTATTTATTGTACAAGAATAAAATTATTCCTAAAATGTTTTTCCTCAACAACCACCTGTATCCAGTGAGCGACGAAATAAAAAATATTGTCAATCATATTTTTATCATATTAACAGTCAACAAAATTCTCTTGCATGTATATTAAACTTGATGAATGCCAAAATCTTTCAAACATTTAACAGGGTCTAAATATCAAGAAAGAAATGATGATATGATGAATGCATGAAGTATTTACCATAAAGAATAAAGAGCAATCTATGTTTGTATTCCCCAAAGCCTAAAGCGGGAATGCGAATAGAGAAACGTAAATACACACAATATCATAATAACATACACAGTACATACTTATTCAGGGGAGAAAGAAAACCTATGAAAATTGATCTTCTATCATATTTTTTACATCAATTATTATTATTTCTTAATCATGTGTACGTGTACTTCACTTTGATTTCCTATTGACCTTGAGATTTTTAAGTGAGCAAAGTGCACGAAGTTTTGTTATGATTGTGTTCTATGGATAAAAAAAACATTATTGTTGAGGGTTCAAAATTTTGTATTCTGTTGGTCATTTTGTAAGTTGTAAGTACTAATTTTACAGATATTACTCTCCTCATCGAACTATTTAATTTGAGAATTGGATTATTGAAATTTTAAGACTGTTGGTTGTAAAGTAAATTCATGGTGGGTCATTAATTGTTTCTAGGACAAATAATTGGCTGGTGCTTAGCAAATACAATTATTGATAGTAAATAATGGATTAGGAATGAGTTTGTATGAAATAATTTGATGTCTAATGAGCAAAGGCTGGTTTGATAGCTGGATAGTTTCAGATGGGTTATTGAATTCCTTAGAATTCTAGAAATTAATTTTTGGTTTTGAAACTTTGCTTGACTTTACAGTATCGTTCCGTTCGTGCAGGACCTATAACAGCGATGTTTAGGGGGTGACAGTAGCAAGATCAGCTAAGTACAGGAGCAGACTGAGCAGAGGGTGGTGCCATTCATCTAAAAACTATGGCAAAAGCTACTGGATCCCTTCGTCCACCAGTATCACAGCTATTACTGGAGGAGTCAGACCAGTTTGACCCTGGAAATTTACAACTGGTTTTAAATGATCTGGAATGTCTGGAAGCATCTTTGGATTTGGCATCGTCTCCTTCAGATAGTGAGGAGTTTGAAATTTTGAGCGTCACTGAAAGCGCCTTTGACGAGATTGAGAGGCGCGCGAGCAATGATTGCGAAATAGAGAATTTTGGTAGACCTGGCGTTGGTGGCGGTATGTCCGACAGGTTGATGAAAACTGTGGATGATGGGAGTAAAGAAGTTACTACCGAGAGGAAAGTCTGGAGTGCAATCAAAACCGTGCCGATTGTTAACTCCGGCTATGGATTGATCAGAAGTGCTGTTTATGCGGCAAAAGGGGATAAGGAAGAAGTAGCAAGAACTATTCCCAGAGCTGTTGGAGGTGTGGCGGAGATGGGAGTTTATGTTGCGGTTCCGGCAGCGATTGGTCTCACGGTTTCAAGTATTGCTGCAGCTCCTATCTTGGTAGTTGTTGGTTCCGCTGCTGTGGTCCTTGCTGCAGGAAGTACTGTGGGGCAACTGATTGGAGGTGGAGGGGAACTTCTCGTCGACGCTTGCACCATTGATCGTAATAAAGTCGTATATTATAATATAGACCTCAGCGTCGAATTTATTTTGGCAGAACTATTTATGGATGTATCAATGTGAATGTAGATTTTTCTAAAGCTGATTCGGATGTTCAAGAACAGAGGGTTTATCATAGAATTGTTAAGGATGCGGCCATTGTGGGAGCAGTTTACTCCGCTGCTAGAGCGGGCGTCTATTTGAAAAAAGGGAACAAGGATGAGGCGAAGAAGAGCATAAAATTTGCTGGTTTTAATGCCGTGTCATCTAGTGTTGGAGTTGCAGCTGGTGCTTGTGCTGCAAGAGCTGTTGCTAATTCTGTTGTGGCAAGTACGAGCAGTGTCACCTCATCAAGATGGTATTCCTTGTCCACGCTTACCTCCATAACTCGCAGTGGCCTTCGTAAAATTGGACTGATGGCGGCACCCGAAGTTGTCACTCCTGTTCAACCTGCGGTGTTGAGAAGAATTATTTTACGCTTGTTGATGTCCCCTGCCACTAGAAATTTAGCCTCATCTGGAACTCATCATTTGGTGAAGAGGATGGAAGTATGTGCAAGTCGTGTCCTTTGCTCTGAAGATTTTCAGAATTTGAGTGTCGATCGGGAATTATTCTGGAAATGTGTGCGGGCTTTGAAAACTGAAACCCATCCTATTCGAAGGAAGTTAAAAATGGAGTACGTTTTAAAGTGTCTCACGGACTGCTGCTTAAAAGTTAAAGATACCATTCAAGATATCCAGATAAATGATGAACTAGTGGCTCAAATTATTTCGGTACTTGAATTGATTATTCTAGAAAAATCAAAATATTCAAAACTTATTTTTAGCATAACCTTCCATCGCTTATGAAATATTTTTTATCCTATTTTGCAGACTGGTCAGATTGTTCTAGTCCAAGCAATACTAGTTCTAGCGGACCCGAACCTTTCTTTGGACTTGAACAAGGCTGATATTATCAGAAATATAGCAGATGCTAGTGTACGGACTGCAGTTCAGTATTGCATCGAGACAGCAAGCAACTACGCAAGGAACAAATCTAAAGAGTCCAAAGCATCAAAATTGGGTTAATAACCTTTTTAGTAATTCACCAATTCAAATTCTTTAATTTTGTTTGGAAGCTACGATCAAGTATTTATAAGTTGTTAATTGGAAATTACACAGTGAAGAATGGCATATCAATTTAATACCAGTGACAAACTCTTCATAAGCAATGTTTGTTGGCTACTCTCATCTTCCGAAATGCTTTCATCCGTGTCAGGAGGAAAATGATTAAATAAATATATTTATAAGAGTTCTGAATAAATTTGTAGAGGAATGTTTACGAAAATACGAGTACATCCCAACTACCGTCCGTGCCTACCGTCCACATAAACGGAAAGATTTACCGATTGGAATGAGAGTGTTGTGCCTTGATGGCGGTGGAATAATGGGTCTGGTTGAAATACAAATGCTAGAAAATATTGAGCATTTTATACGACACATTAAAGGCAGTGAATCAATCAGCATTAAGAATTATTTTGACTACATGGGAGGAACAAGTACTGGTGGACTAATTGCCCTCATTTTAGCAACTGGTCATTCATTAATTGAAGCTAAGGGTTTATATTTCAAGTTAAAGAATAGTGTCTTTTCCGGCACAAAGCCTTACAATGGGGGAAATTTCGAAAAAATCTTACAGGATTGTTTTGGTTGTGAAACTAAGATGAAAGATATTGAAGGAGTCAGGTAATTACAAATTCAAACTTAGGATTTGTGTTACAATGAAATGCCTAGTAGATACAGCCGCCCTTTTAATTTGGTTTCTTAGATATTATTATTCATATTAGTGTGCTTGGAACATTGCAGAGTCGTCATTACCGCTACCTACGGCAGTGTGGATCATTTAAAGCTTCAACTTTTCACAAACTATGACGAGACGAAAAATGAACTGATTTGGAAAGTAGCAAGAAGAACATGTGCTGCTCCTGGATATTTTGATCCAATGGAAGAAGATCCATTGGATGTTATAAAGTGTTATTATGACGGTGGCCTTGTAGCAAATAATCCAACCAGAGCTGTTCTCAGATTTGTTCGTGTAAGTATAAGATCCTGTATTTGCATGTTGATGTTTCTGCTGAGTATTATTTGAGAATTTGTGAGATTACAATCTTTATTTTTATTTTCCGAAGGATGAGGTTATAAATGGTGTTATCGTCTCTCTTGGAACCGGGATGTTTGTAGACAGTGGATGTGATCTACCAAAAATCAGGCATGGGTTGATGGATCGCATTAGTATGCTTTTCAGTGGAGATTTAGAGAAGCTAATTCGAGTCTTTGTCAATCAAGTGAGTTTAATATGTACATAGAAATCTTGGAAGCAATAGTCGGTGTGCTTATTTATGCCTGTATACTCAGGAAGTTAGTTTTTAAAATTTTTACGCGTGACCTTCACTTTTGCTACCAATATTTCTTGATACGCCTGAGTGATTTTTGTTTTGACGGGTTTTATAATTTTATTTATTGTGTCTGTTTAAATCTGTTTTGTAACAGGTTACGAAGACTGATGGAGAAATCGTTGAAGATGCAATCTATTCAAGTCAGCTAAGCAATGCTTGGTATTTTCGACTTACCCCTACTTTACCGGAGAAACTCTTCTTGGACGACACAGATAGTCAGAAGATTTTTAATATGATATTTCACACCATGGCCTATGCTAATCATAACCGTGATAGTTTTCAGGAAATTTCGAAGCTTCTAGCTGCTCGGGAATAATCTAGTTACTTTGTTCTTAATCTGAAAATCGTATCTGTAACTGATTCTGCTTCTCCCTCGCAACTACCTGATTTGGAATCGTACTTATCATTTTAGGCGGGATATTACATCTGTAAGCAACATGTCTCACATCGAGAGTATTTAGTAATACTAAGAACTTTATAATTCGTACCTTACTACCACATTATAATGCTTTCGTTACAATCCTTAATGTTAAATTTATCCAAGTATATTATCCAAACTTATATATTTCATAGCAATATCTAGTTTATCATCTAATCAAGACTTCAAGACTGGTAGACCACTTGATCAGTATAGTTTGCGTTATTATGTAAAAACAATAATAATAATAATTTAATGGTTTTATTGTCCGATTCGATATAAGTTCTTGCAGTCATGTTATCATGTACCTTTAATCGTTGTTCTGTTTACTTTTTTCTACACATTTAGCATTAGCGCCTTTCGTATGTAACAAGTAATTTAACGCGTGAAATATTATAATAAAGGGATGTAACCTACAGTTAACTACTCAGCGCAAACGTTGCTGCAGACATTTATTTTTATTATAATTTTCTCATTTGCTTGTGTTACACATGCTTAATTTTAGGTAAGACTATTTCATTTAGTAATTCCTTATGACCCAGAGGTATCTGTCTATACTACGAATTAGACTGTCCCATTGTCGAGTTTATCCAAAGCAAGATACTGCATTGAAAGCACATTGCTTCCAACGGGACCGTTTCATCTCAGCGTCTGTTTGGTCTTGCAATCTACCCAAGATAGCCAACCTCCTTGCCACGATGATTGCAGGTGGTACCTCTTCCTGCAAATTGTTTGACTGCCGAGGAACCTGTAATGTAAGTTTTAAACATTAAAACTATTTCACACCTAGTTTTCCCTAAAAGTCTGCTGTTCTCACAATAATTATTTTACCACCTTCAAACTATGAATCTACTTTAAAATTTGGAAATTCTTACGTTGGTATTATCCATTTCAATGTCTTCGTAGATGGACTTGCCAAGTGATTTGCTAATCACTGTTAATCCTACTAGGATAATTGCTAATTTATTCATTTTTCTCTCCTGTTTCTCCCTATTATTTGCTTGAGAAAATTCTAGTCGTTGTAACCCTTCCGCTCCTCACTTTCCACAAAAATCTGTAAAAATGGGGCACAATGGGCTATAAAATCTTAAATTCTTATTCTATTTAGGAGATCCAGCAATGTAGTTCTCAAATTGTTAATAATCAACAGCAATTAGTACTAAATAGTTAATAATTGAAATGTTCAAGAGAATTGTTAGTTTTAAACCTACTTGCGGATATTGACCGCAGCCTTATATGTTGGAAACAGGAAATACCCTTACGTTTTTTCAACCAATGCTCAACACTCGATTGCAGTGAATTGCCTGTACTCACCCTCCGAAAGGAAGTAGATCTAAGATGTGATCCTGTTACTTCAACACTGAATCCCTCCTGGATCATCTTCCCTGACTTTATATACTTCCTCAAGCAAAGTCACCAACGTCATCTCGAGTGGATTAAATGTCTATAGATTGTCAACTAAGAAGAGCTTACGGCGCAACCAAGCCTGGATAAAGTTCCTCTACTCCTTCTAAATGGTTAAATTATAAAGATATCATACTGAGGTTTTGTAAATATGAATGAAAGGAAATTATTAGTATCATAGAAATCGAACCGCTGAACATATGAGCCACATTCGAGTTAAAGATGTTTTCAATTTTCTCCCGTGTTTTCTTTACGAGGAGTTTCGTAAGTTATTCGCAGGCTATAAGAAGGTTCGCAGGGGTGTTAAACAGTTCCAAGGAATAGGAATAGAGCAAATCTCGTGGCAAGGTTCTAGCATTTCATGCTGGTGTGTTAGAACGACTGGATAGGTTAAAACAATACAGGCTTGTAATGATGATAAGTTATCGTTTTGACATGAACAGAGAAGGTACCATACATGGGGGTTATAGTAGTGCGCAATGGTCACTGAATTCCAGAAATTACTTTGCCGTCATTGCCATCGACGATGGAGAAGGTAATATAAGCAAAAGGAAAGGTGAAAAGCAAGGGAAGTTGGAGAAATTCTTAAGTTTTCCTCCGTAGTTGGCAAACGAAGGGTTTGGATTTCCCTTGTCCTAACAATTTACCAAACATCTTGGATTTCAACCAAGAACAATAATAATAATTTTGACACTATTTCAGATCAATCTCATATTTCTCTGTCTCTACGGTCATGACATTCAAGATCATTTTGGCATGTTTCTACATAGTGGCAATTGTTGGGGCGTATCAGTACTCAATGCCGTATCCATTTGCAAGTGTAAGACTTTTTACCCCCTTTTTACTCTCATTGATCTATAACATTAGTAGCAACAAGCTGTTATTGTTAGCGATATTTCCACGATTGGATATTCTACGAATAGCGTAATGGTGTTGGGAGTGTATTTATTACATGTGGAATAAACGATTGTTGTTCTGTGATTTTCTTGGTACTATCTGTAGTTGTGCTACTGAGCTATTGAGTTACATGACTTGCTTTCTCTCTCACCTTGCTTTGTGAGCGTTGTACGTGTTAAGGATGTAGTTCTAGCATTACCCCTGTATAGGTTCCCTGTATAGGTTCTTTTAAGGGTTTCCAAAAAATAGATCAAATTCAATATGTTTTGTATTTCAGAACTCTCTCAAAAGATCCGCAGTTGTACTGAACAAGCTGATTTTACAATCACTGCGACATAGGGACGATCCCATGGATGATCCTGAGAGGAAGGTGAGAATTTCTCAGCCCACTCATATTTCTTTGTATATTGTACGTGTATCGTATTAGAGCTTGCTCCAGTAATCCTGTTCTGCAAGTAAAGTATTTTGTACCTTCAAGTGTATAGCTAATGCTGAATGGATTTAAAATGAAATATTGCATAAAAATTCTACCAAATTCTCTGCCAATGTCAGTCTATAAATAGAATCCCTGGAATTTTGATTGTAGCTATTCTTTACAATAAAAGAGTAAGTAGCAATGAAGTTATTGACTGGAACTTCGCGTCTGGAAGTACTCCAGGTATAGTGGGAAGAACGAAAATATTTTCTAGGAAATCACATTAATAAAAAATCTATAGAATATCACTAGCTATTTTCACCAACAGAGATGTTGTGTTTGAACTACTATTTTGAATGTTGTAATGCAATTATTTCTAGTTGCAACCTTTACTGGGCAACGAGGCCACTCGAGAGCTATTGACAGAGCTTAATGAAGATCCGGAAGCTCCACAAGATTACAAGGTAATTGCCAGTTGTACATCGCACTCCTTTTACGTACATTCTTACCTGATTACAGATCACGGTTGATCAGCAGAGGAAATATATTGTAAATATTTAGAAAAGTTTAACTGTACCGTGAAGTAGAAAGTGAAAGAAAATACAATCATTGAAACTAATTTACATTTCAGTTCCATCTCCAGCGACGGGATCCCAAAGTCGACGTCCGAACCTACTCCAGATGTTACTTCAACGTCGTGTCATGCTTCAAATGATTCCATATATTCTTCTTGGACTTACGATCTCACCGATGCTGTCTCATTATATGACAAAATAAAAACAAGATAGACTAAAATAAACTCCTTTGCTTCAATGACTTCAAATTTGCTTGGAAAGCAGTACTTGTAACTTGTAGACACTTTGTATATGTATATGTAGTAGTAAAAATATGAACGAGAAATTAGTATGGAAACAAAATTTATTTTGTTAAAAAATTGCATTTATTTTTTCTCGAGTAATAAAAGGAAACTGAGTATATATCATACATAGTCCTAACCTCAGCATTGTAAAGTTTTATCTTTAAAAACCTATGTTCTAGATCATAATAATTCTCCATTTATTCCTACATATATTGGTAATATCAACAAAATCTTCTTATCACCCCCAAAAATATTACTACAGCTTTATTCTACATAAGTAATTTCGCACAAACTATACATATAACAACAATATTTCACAAATCAGTGTGCAGACCGTGCTTGACATCAAACACTTAAAATCTAAAAAGTTTCCATGTGAGTTAAGTACATAATCCCATATTCATGTATGCATGTATACTCCCTCACAATAGAAATAATACTGAAAATGATGATGCCATGATTTTGCATTGTAACTTATTGTCCTTTCTGCGAAATCATTAATACAAATATACTATAAAATAAATCATACAATTCATATACATATATACAGAGAATGTATATGAGTAAATGCTTAACCCAGTACATAGGAATAATGCTTATAACTTCAACATATAAAAAATTCATGGTCCCTTCCTTATACAAGAAGTTTTACTACTACAACCAACTATACATCCTAATATTGCTTTAACGCGAAATTTGGTACTTTATTTGGTCTTATCGTAACTTACAAATTTGGTTTTTATTTCGCTCAAAAAAACCTACATCTAACATAACTATCCCTACAGATGCTAGTAACTGCATTTTTCCTCCAAACTCTACATATTATACTCCTCATTACATTTGTAGGAAGAACAAAACAGAATGTATCTCACATAACAATAATAAAAAAAAACAAACAAATAATTTTTATACTTTATAGGAACAGGAACGATTCAAGGCCGTACAGTTAAATGTAAAGCTTTTTTTTTAGTTAATAACATTATTATTATTAATATTGGTAGTGTTACTGGAATTACTATGATGACAATGGGGACAATGCTGACAAATGATGCAATTTCCCAACCGTCTTCTCAGCACCGACTTGAACTTCAACGCTGGCCCAAGCTTCATACCCATGCCTAGGAGATGCTCTTCCGTGAGTAGTGGAAGGCCGGAACCATCAATTGATTGGGATCTGAAAGACTATTCAATCAAATTCATTATTTTCTTCTCACTCATTGTCATTTGATTGTCGGAAATTTCCTCAGGAGTCAAGTATATATATTCTAAATTATCTCATCTCAAGGTGAAAGTTTCACAATGTCTACAATTGCAATAACATTACATACACATGCACACACCACCAAAGCTAGATCTTAAGGAAATGATTTTAAGGCAGGAAAGGGAAATTAATTTGCTCATTCAATTTATTTCAAGAATACTCGACATTTAATTGTCATGATTGGAATTATAAAAAACTTTTCTTCCCTTGGTTTGTATACTCTAAGTCAAGTGACATTCTCTTTGTTTTTTTTTGCTCTTTGAAAATTGGTCGGTGCCAAAAGAGTCGTACTGCATTTTGAAAAATAATGCTTATAGAAAATCAAACATGGTAAAAAAAAGAGCATAAAAAGCCTCTTGTTTTTTTATATTGTCATGAATAATTGTGTATAATGTACGAGGCTCTTATGAGCTGTTGACAACATTGATTGAGTTTACAGAGAAAATGGATAGGGAATGGTGATAAGCAAGTCTTTAATCTAATAAGCTCAAGTTGTCTAATTGAATGTTTGCGTTCAATTAAAAAGGAATAAAGTGAGAGCGAGGTTGACCTCTTGCTCACGAATAAAATCATCCTCCACAACGTATGTACGTGTAGATACATGTTTTTAAATGTAAGGTAACTCAATGGACAATAGCATGTATATACTTGAACGTACCAATTCCATCTAAGAGCTTTATTACCAAGTATGTACATACATGAATGGATCTCAAAGGTGGATATCTTTTTGTGGGGGTGGAGAAAGAATGAATGGGAATGGCAAGTCAAAGTCAGAGGATTGTTGATAGAATCTTCGATAAGAGATGTGTTGAAGAGCTGGTCTTTATAGTATGTGTGTGTGTACACGTCAAGAGGAGGATGAGAGGAGCAGCATATGCTCAAGAATGTAATCTAATTGTAAAGTATAGGTTTTGGTATTCGTGGAGGGAAGGAGAAAGGGATGATGCGGGCTTACCTCGGCATATTCTTTGCAGAGATCGATGGTGGAAACAAAGCGACAAACGTCGTCGACACTCCAGTTGAGAATTGCCGTGACTTCTTGGGATGAGCAACAATTTGAGTCTTTTTTGCTGCTCGTTGTAGTATTATTATTATTATTATTCGTCAGGTCTAGTGGAGTCTGATGATATTTCTTAAGGTCAGCTGAGCGGACCAAGTGTAAAAGAGCCGTCGTCGATGACATGTCTATTAGAGATTGCTTGAGAAAGCGATTATTTTCCAGTTGCTGTCGACTGAATAGGGTCGCGGCGGGCTGAGGCACGGGCCTGGAATTATTATTGACATTTCTTTTATTTTTATATCTATCTACTTACACACAAAAGGGTATCTATTCTACCATTATTTTACTACACAGTCGTACAGTGCATGTTTGTATATGATCGAGTGTAAACGTCTATAACATGTTGTTGCCTTCAAAATCTTTATGTTCATCGGTAATAAATTCCTATTTTCTGTTTCCAACACCTTCGACAACATTTTCAAATGTAAACCTTTATCTGAAAAACCCTTTTCATGGTCTTTTCATTCAAGTCTCTGTATTGGATTTCAAGTCGCGTGACTCCAGGCGTAAAAACGCCTTGAAATAAAAACCATTCGATAATCTGTTAACCTAAATCAAAGTAGTTTTTTATACACGAATACATCCTATCAACCTTTTTACTTTCAATCCTTTAATGCATCTTTTAATGAATTTGTCCTAAATTTCATGTTGAGGTTGGACAAATAGCTTTTTCTCTATTATGTCTTGTCATAAAAAATCTTTTTCACAGAAATCATCCTTTCATTTTTACCCACGGTATATTTCACAAGAGTGTAAATGCTTACTTTAGAGGAGAAAAAGCTATGGAGCTAATTTTTAAAATTGGTGCACATAATCTTATTAATGTTTAAGTGTTAGCACAAGTACTAATCAGGGAAAAGGTTTTTGATTGATTCCACCCCCGCACAAATATTTGTTTGTATGCAATTTAGGCAAGTATCTTCTTATAGACTCTTACTATTGTAATTACTCAGAGCTATTATGACCGTGTAGGCCACTAGACCAAAAGTAACTTTTACATTTAGTTCGGTCGTATTAAAAATTGGTAACCTTGAGAGATTGCAGTGAATTTGAGACTTGCGAACTAATTTCAGTAAAAGTAAAAGGTCACAAGGTTAATTAGAAATGAAACTCTAAACGTCTCTGGATATTTCAATGATTGAAGCGGGTGGACATTGTTGGAAGATTCACATGACAAAATTAATATGAGAAAAAGTTTCTCCTTATACTTTCCCTCACGGTGACAGATCAAGTTCTTTATTTACTAGAAGTGAGTATATGTGAAAAAAATTGGATTTAGTATTGCAAAAGGTAGCCGAGGCACATACTAGTCTAGTTGGATGTGATAGCCAGAATTTTGTCGTGAGTCTGTAAAAGAAAGTACTTCCAGAGAAAATTGATAAGTAAATAAGATAAGGATCAAAGTCAAAATGCTTTCAAAAGGATTTTTGTAACCTCCTCACTATAGTCTGTTGAAAGGAATTATCATACCTATAGTACTATATGACACACTGCATATGATCATACAATAAAAATATTTTGGAGCATTGACACATTCCCACCACATAAACTCCTCTACTTAAGGAGCAGAGACGTAGCAATCTTATGAAAAAGCAAGTAATTGAAAAAAAACTGTGGAAGTTGAAAATAAAAATTTAAAATGGAATTACGGTTCAATAGGAAGATTATTGTATTTAGCAGCCAGACTCCGCATGAAGTCAGAGTAATTGCGATGATGAGGTGGTGGTGGAGAGCGTTTAATTCCAATTTCAGAGTCACTCTGAACAGATTCACTGGGACTTGATCTCTCGGCTTCTTTCCTTCGTCTTTTATTTGGTTTCTCATTCAAATTCAATCCACTTGAATTATTCGTCGTCAACGCCGGTTTCTCATCATCTTGCCCATTCTCAGCTACACGTAAGATCCAAGGAGCAGCAACAGGCATGGAGAGGAGAGCGAGAAAAAAAGAATATAAACATGATTTTGCACATTTTTCTACTCCTGGATCCTATTCATGACAATCTGTGGAAAATTATTGTTGGTAGCCATCATGACCTGGCATTTCTCTTTAAAGTACACTTTTTCCCCCTTTTAAAAACCTCTAAAAGAATTTTTATTCTCCACGTATGTATCTACATAGCATTCTTATTGTTAGTGCATTAGTTATTTATAAGAACGTGATGGAAAGCCCTTTTGCCACAATTTCACTTTATACCTTAACCTCCTCTCATTTCCCTTGAGCCTTGAATTTTATCATGTAAGCTATGTTTGTGTTCTACTTGAATTGTCTTGAGGGACAGTGAGCCAATAACGTTGATCCTTTTTATAATTAATTATTTTTGTGCATACTTTTTTGAAAGCCCAGGTTTCTTCTCATATATTCACACTTTTTCAATTCAATAGCTATACCTTGAATATCCTTTCATATTTAACCTGCCTTTTGTTTGTGTATGCTTGTTATTTATTTTCATTAGCAATTTGCTTACTATGGGAGCCACCTCTTTTATTCATTATAACTAATTTCATATGTAGGAAGCCAGGATTTTTTAAATTATCTCAACGCAAGTGAAAGTGTGACGCAAAACGAAAATTATATTTCCCTTTACACAGGCGCTTATGGTCAAATTTGTAAATCTCTACCTTCCAAGTCCAGCACTACCTGAAATTTCGGCGGAAAAGTACTTCCAAAAACAAATTTTTTTCCTATCACCATGGACCAATTGCATAAAAAGTATACATCATATAACTTTCTTAGCATAGGCAGTGACTAATAAAGGGGTTGGACCATTTCGATAATAGCATATTCGTTGTAGTGATAATCATAATGGCTTATGCATAGTATGTATTTTATTATATCCTTGAAAAAAATTGGGAGTGTAAACGTTGAAACGTCCCAGGAAAAATAAGATTAATGAAGAAAATGTTTTTTTTAACAATACATACATAGGACCAAGTTACATTAACTTTGTCAGTGTATGATTGTGGTAGTGAAGCGATTATCACGATTTTCAACATTGTTGTAAAGTTCTTGAAAGAATTCCACGTGAAAAAGTTAAGCTTCACTTGAGCTTCCCATCTTGTCTCTCACTCGCTTCTTTTTTACAATCAACTACTGTTGGACCATATGCCTTGATTTAAAAATGAATTAATCTTCTCACTTTGCATTGAAATACTAGGAGACGGACACACGAACAGGCCAAGGATACAATATTTTTTTTATCCCTCGTCTCTGTCTCTAATGACTGGCTATAAGATGTATTTATACTTATACTATACGAGTAACAACGGTAGTGCACTAAAGACGTGAGAACGTTCAAGACCGGCGTCATAAAAGACGCGTTAAGATTACAATGAGTAAAATTAAAATTATATAGGATCATAATTATATTCTTTCTAGAATAGACGCGAGAGCACCAACAGTACCGATTACGGTCCATGGCTCTTTCTCAATAGGAGTTATAGTCACATCTATGCTCAAAACCTATGCACACCAATCTTAAGAATACTCACAGAATTTTCCTTAGAAACTCAAGAAATATATGTTTACAGTCAAACCTTGATATTGCGGCATCTGAAGGAACCTATACTTTTCTACTGTTAGAACCAGAGACCATTACTAACTAAGCGCCTTATCCACTGCAGGGATGATTTTATCACAAGGTATATAGAATCGAAATATACTTTTAAAATTATATTTGTTTACTAAGGTAATTCATGGTAAACATTAAATTAACGATGCTTCCAATCCCGCACTGATGATAAATTTAGTATTCTAATTTCTCTTGTTTTTAATGTGTAATAAGTTTAAGACAACTGCAAAACTGCATTGGTTTCG
>JAQFXU010003026.1:0-17871 GCA_034693705.1 Spatulosminthurus flaviceps | reverse complement strand
AGTGGAACATTATTAGAGCGTGGAGGTGAAAGTGAATGAAAGAATGTACACGCAATATTAGGGGGAAGTAGATTGAGCGTGGAAGGACTATTTCTTGTACATTTATGCACGTAGCGGTCGTATTGCTTTTGCGGTACATGAGCTCAAGTTAAAAGGGACGGGAATATTGGAGTAAGGTTTTTTTCTACTTTCTCCAGCAGCAGCCTCAACATGTTTGTTTGGCCTTACTCATTCCTACACAAATGTGTTCTCGTCTAGGGTGTATTGAGTTTTTTTTACAGGCTATGATGGTTTACTTTCTCTTTTCTCAATTTCTTACTCTTTCTACGGGCTAGGGATAACTTGGTGGTTTGTGTGTGCGTGAAGAGAGAGAGTGAGATAGAGAAAGTGAGAGGGAAAGGCTTCCATGTGAGGACTGGGACTTGGGACAGATGCGTGGCCTTAATAAGAGGAAAATGTGTGTGAATGCAGGTTTAATACACTTTTTACTTTCTCCAATGGCTTGCCACATAATTTATGATTAGGAGATTCACTTGTAATTAGTCTATAGTATGAGGAGGCTGATAGAGAAGAGTTTTGCTGGAGAGTTGAAGGAGAGAGAGAGAGAGAGAGAGAGGGAGGGAGGGAGTTGTTATAAAATTGGGCTGAGTGTATATTTGTTTGTTTATCCATATGATGTTGAGAGCGGGTGAAAGTTAGGAAGAAAAGTCAGGGAGGATGAGAGACTACACAAACTTCTCATCATCCTCAGCTCAATTTACCCTTTTGGAAAATCGTTTTCAACCATTTTTCCCAATTTCAAGCCCAATCAAGTACCCCATTGAAACAGATCGATTGCTTAGTTCTTTCTCTCTGTAGGACTTGCATGTAACATTCTCATGCCTTTCACCCTCTTCGAGTAGCCCAACTCTCTCTATACAGTATGTCTCTGTATTTTTCAAGAGTAAGGAGAGAGCTATGTAAGGGAAATGTAATTCTCGCAACTTTCTTCGTCCTCTTCTTTTCCCTTCATTTCTTCTCTCTTGCTTGGTCTTCTCATGGTGACGAGACAACCAGAGGCTTTTCCTAAATACATTGGAAATGGAATGTAAAAATACTTGATTTTCCTTTTCTTATATTTTTTTCAAGGTTTTTTTTCCAGAGTAAATTTTCTACTACATCTTAGACTTTTGTCCTACTACAAAGTTGTGTAAAAGTAAACGGTGGCGTAGAGTTTTTTTATTAAAGATCCTTCCTTTCCTTCCATCCTTCCTATTGGTTCGGTATGAGGAAACGGGGCGGGAGAAAATATTACTGGAATTTTGTAGGGGGCGAAGCTTCAACTAAACATGGTGGCATTCCAAGTTTTGTTTACGTATACTCTTGTACTCAGGAAGGTAAAGGTGTAGGAAGGAAGAGAGAAAAATAGATGAAAATGTTCAAGGAAATTGTTACGATCTAAAAGTACATGGAAATCTTTTTAAATTCGTAGTTTTTTCCTTGCTTGTTGGCTGCAAATAAATGAGGAAGAGAAATGTGTGAGAAGATGAATTTTTAAAATAAGCGCTAGTGGCTTGGAAGGGCGGGCGTGCGCATTTCCCATTAAACACAACACTTCACGTATGTCCTATAAACAACTTGAGGAATTTATAGATTGTATTGATTCTCAAAAATTTCCCCTCTAAAATTTTTTCCATTCCGTGAAAATATTTAATTTGAAGGAATATTGCTAATAAAATTGTGCATGGAGGGCTGTGTATGAAAAGCGAATCCTATATGTACGATTTATGTATGTGTGAGAGCTTCCGAGGTGGTTGTAGGTTTTTTCTATATTCTCCTTTCTCAAAAAAATGTTGAGACTTGAGGATACATAGACTTTTGTTTATACAAGATATACGGAGTAATCTTGCAAAAATCACCATGACTTCGGAAAAGAATGATAGGTTATTTGGAAATGTAGGGCAAAGTTTGGTAGAAATGCTCTTCTTTTATTGGAGAGAAAAATCCTTTTTTCCTTGTTTCAATTTTAAAAATTTATTTTAATCACATGCACGCACGTGAGGATGTATAGACTATATAGGGTAGGGGGAAAGAATTGTATCTACGGTTGTTTTGAGAAAGTTCCACGGCAATGGAAACCGGCTACTTTCCCTACTTTGTCTTTTTCCTTTGGCTGGAAATGGAGTCAGTGGGAATGGGAAAAGCGGAAGTTTATAAATCTGTTTGTGCTTTTCCTGATCTTCCTCTCTCTCTCTCGCTCCCCTTACTTCTCATGTGTACTCTCCGTTTCTCGAGTTGAGCTGAAGGGATTGACGGTAGTGCACGTGTCACACGATATAGATATTTATTCCAAATCCGACTCCATACCTGTACTCTGATTATCCTTTGGACTTTTCCCTGAATGTCCACATCAGGAACAGCTGTTGCCGGGCTCATCTGAAAAGATAAAAGAAACTTTGTTTTGACTCCTGTTCGATACATTCTACTCCTTTCTCGCTTCTCTCTCTCTCTCTCTCTCTCTCTCTCCCTTCCCTAAATTGACTATGTATATGTATATTCTTTTCCAAGCCGGTCATTTTCCAGAGTTTCAGTCTTGCTCCTACTACATTCTCCTTGTTTGGAATACAACTGACTGAGAGGAGTTGAGAGAGTAGATGGTATTATTATAATTCAAGCCTCGGGGAACTTTCTCTCCCCCATAGTGTTTTCCATGGTCAGGTTATTTCTCAACCTGTAAATTCTAAGCAAGCTTAAAAGCAAAAGCCCGGAAGCAAAGGATTTAGCTACTGCACCTGAAGCCCAGTACACATGGTTTTAGTTATGTGTCTAAAAGTAGCCCCATTTCCAAGTACTTTCGTAAAATTTGCCCCCGTTTAAAATAATAGCAATAAAACTGTGAGCGGAAAAAAGTTTCTTGTGCAATTTTGAATTTGCTCGAGAGTCTGAGGAAAGCCTCTGGGGTAGTACCCAGAGAAGTCCAGCTAGAGCTGGGACAATTGCTCCTGTTTATATAGCTACACATAGCTGGAAAGCCAGACTAAACCTTTAATGCGGATCCGAAATGGGTATTAAAAAAGACAGTCTAATTCCGGTTCCACCTGTTCCCATGCAATGCACTGTTTTCCTCCTCCTACAAAATATGTACTCACAACTATACAAGGTAAGTTGGATTTGTATGGAGAGATACGTATACACACTACACACCTTAGGTGTATCTGTAGCTCTTAGGTAAGCAAATGTATGAGTCCTCTCTCGGTACATATTATTTTATATGATAAGGGAAAATGGCAAGAACGTAGCTGCTCCTGATACTTTTTGAAATGGCAATGGAACAGCGCGCTGTCGGGAATAAATTCTGTTTGCTTCCACTGGCTTGAGCTAATATGTGTTTATACAAAATAAAAGGAAAGAGAAATCACAAGTTTCTTTTTCTCCTGAGGAACAAGGACGTACATCCGCTTCCCTTCCAGGAATTCTCTATAGCTAGGTAATTTTTTCCCAATAATATAGGTTTATAGGATGTCCTCCGTCCTCCCAAGTAGAGATTTCCCTTATATAGAGTGAGCTTATTCCACCCATGATTTGTTTTAAGTGAATCAAAAGAGGATTCTTTTTTCATGCTTACACGGAGAGCTGAAGTCACTCAATCTTTAAGGCAAGATACTTATATGGGTTTGGGAAGTTATAAAAATAGCGGATTTTTACTGTAGACAAAGAATAGTATGGCAGCGGAATACATAATCAAAAAGCTTCCCTAACAATATTTACTGTATTTTTTCATCCACTCCTTTAATATTAACTAGAGATACATACTCCGAAGCAAATGGCCTGGTTCACAAAAAATGACTAACAGATTAAAAAAAGATTAATAGTACATACATGGATTTAAAATTTCTTAAAGCTCACAATGACGTAGGATTCGTATGATCCGTAAGCTATTGACAGAACTTTTGTGCATTTTCTTGTACTCACCTTTTTACTTTCAAGCGCAACCGTTGTTCCTATACGTGGTTGTGGGAGCAGGGGTCATTTTAAAAGAGCTTGTACATTTTTGTAGTAGGGGGCGATGAAAAATGGCATGTGCATAATATGTAGTTTATGTAGACGATAGTATGCTGAGTAAGTTAAAGTGAGTTAAATCTTACTTAAAGTTAGAACGTTAGAAGTGCACAAGGGATGAGGCTATAGGGAAGAAAAATGAGCCTCATGACGGTAAAACGTCCGTACGGTATTCGCACTCATTTGTTTCTATACGGTAATGAGCAAGACCTCTACCTCTTTATTATTTTCATTCTACATACATCCATGGCTAAAAGTTTCTGTGCGTTGGACGTACATATGTTGACATACATAGAGCTTTTAGTTGCATCATGGTCAGGGCCAGGGTTCCCTTGCCTTTTACTCCTATTAACACAATGTGGGGTTCATAAGTAAAAAAAAGATAGGAAAGGACGTATGTTATAAGTAAGACTGACACGGAGGATTTATCCCTGTACCTCCCATTACCCACATATGGCTAAGAAATGATCCAACTGGTCAGAGAGAAATGGGAATAAAATTGGAAGGAAGGAAAGGAATGGAGCTATTCCTGGCAGAATGTTCCCCTTAAAATGTGTTCCTTACGGGCATTATAATGATGTAAAAAGAAAGCAAAGAAGAGGATTTTCCATGAACTCTTTGATTTATTGGGAATTTAATGAGTGCCTCAAGAGAGAGAGAGAGAAAAGATTATTAGAAAAACTTTTGAGGAATTTCAATAGCCTTAAATATATTGGTAGTGAATTATTATCATTAATGAAGGTTTTTCCAATTGGAAATAAAACTTTCAGAATTTAAAACATTTAATAAATAATTTTGAATTCATATAATGATTGAAATGTAGGGGGAAAATACATTTAGATAATTATCTCTTACATGTGTAATATTTTATGTGACTTCATCCAGTGGATTTGTTGAAGTGTGTCAGAATTGAAAGAAAGCAGGAAGAGTCACATTGCCGGGTGGTTTCCGTCAGGGGACTTTAAAAGTCACCGGGAGGGTATGAAATTGATAAAGTTTTTATCAAGATTTACGATAGGAATAGTGGAAGGAGAGTGGAATTTATTCTATGCTTTCGGAAGAGAAAGTTAACATGGACATTCAACCGAGATTTTCCATTTCCGATTTGTCAGTTTACTGACAGCACCTTGTGTCAATATTGATTCGAATAGTCTCCAGCCCCATCTGCAATGCATCTCTCCTACCCTCCTCTATGTAAATGTAGTATGTGAGTGAATCCTTATCTATACAGTTTTCCACCCACAGCAAGAAGATCCCATTTCTATCTTGTGCTCCATCCTAAAAGGATGAGTCCTTTACCTTCTATTTAAATACTATACTTGTCATAAATTAGTGGAACATTTTTCCAATTAAAAACAAATATGGTTCCTTTGGTTCTCTTCCTTCCTCCCAATTACCTTCTCCTATACTTCCAAGGATTGAGTGTCACATGAAAAATTTGTCTCTCAATTGATTTTTTTTCCTATCTAATAAATTTCCTGTTTTCTATGGATTTTTCCCTACCACTAAATACATTCTGCCTCAAAATGAAAATTGTTTCTGAATATTTGGATCTTCTCCATTTCATTTCTCTATTCTCAACTGTTCTTTACTGTTGAACATCACACTGAATTTAAATACCCGAGATTTCTGGTGAAATATTATGTATTTCTTCAAAAGTGAAACTTTTCTCATGCTTAGCACTACATATCTATACACCAATGCATAAAGTAACTAATTAAACGTAATTTTATTTACTCAAGTTAGGAAAAGGAGGAGAAAAGTTTATGGCAGAGTTTTACAATATGAGAGTGTATCATTTTCAAGTTCTATAAACTCTGTGCCATTCGCCCAGAGAAAGAGCGGATGGAGAGCTTTGACTTGAGTTTACAATGTATTTCTCTAGTCAAGTTTCCCATAATAGACGCGTTCAAGTTCCCAAGAATTTTTACCCATCTCCATCTGTCTAACACAACCCTGTTCATATATTCCTATACTGGAGTATAAGCCTCTTACTATAGTGCTATATAAATACTATGTAAATGGACTTTGGTTATAAAATATATTTATGTATAAAAATATGCTTTTTGACATCAATGGCCCAGTATATGACTACGCTAAAGTGACGCCTGTAGGAAAGGTATTGTGTTTTTGATTCCAACCTTCCGTAAGCTCTCAATATAAATTGCAGTATATACAGAAAAGGACAGGTGAAAAAAGATGTCAGGTTAATCTCACATCCGAATTCCTATAGATTCTATGGGTAAAAAAAGAGCAATTACGAACGACTTCATTTTTAGCCCTAATTTCTCAATTGTAAAATACAACACCCTTAACTACACTGAGGAGAAATATGTATACAAGGAAATAATTAGGAATAATACGTAAAGTTATGAATGAAATGTAGCTCTTTTGAAAAATCCTTTTGGAGCCTAAAACTTAAAAGGTATAGTAGTCAGGCTACTTTTATCCTGATTGTCACTTGAGTCGGAAAGAACTCCAGCCATAGCTTTTTTAATATGAGGAATAAAGGGAGAAAAGTACTTGAAAAAAGCTTGCTATACTTTACATGCATGTATAGGACGGAAATAAAAAGTCCTTGGATTTTTTTCTACCATTTCCACAGAAAATAGTATTGTTTTGTTTCTCAAAAGTATTATTATTGCTTACAGTATCCAGCAATTCTGTATTGTTGGTTGAATATTCTAAGGAAATCGTTGTTCTTGATGAGTTGATAGATTGTCGAGAGCAAGCGAGCGAGAGAGAGAGAGAGAGATGGAAAACTTAGGAATAATGTATGCGTTGAAGGAACATATGCCAAGCGAAAATACATATTTGTTTGTTGAGTATATATCTAGAAAGTATTGAAAGAGGAGATAGTTTTGTCATAGAGAATTTGCTTTTGTTCCTATACGACGTATTATAAAATGTTCTCATCTCCTCACTCCTCAGCTGTGCCTTTCACGGAGCTTTACACACATTTATATATGATACTTTGGAATTGAATGTGTTCGAATCAAGAACAATAGTTTTGTGAGCAACAATGTATCATTCTTAGTTTGCTCGTGATGCTTCCCTGGCTATCTCTCTCTCTCTCTCTCTCTCTCTCTCTCTGTAAAGCGAAAACTGCAGACAGAGTAGCTATATAAATTGGAAAGTTGACACACAAGCAAAACTGTTGAAATTCGTAGTTATTTGAAGACGTAGTATGTATAGAAACATAGGAGGAGGAAGAAGTCTGGTGACGAGGACTGGAAATGGTACGGAGAGATGAAAACTTGTAATCAGCCCGCGTAGTGTAGTGAAGAGAAGAGAAAATATTAGGATCCGTTTCCTGGATTCATCCATATTTGGATAAAACCCTGGCTCTCTTGAGACTCATCAAATGAGCTCTTTGCTCTTGTCCGCCTCGACTCCTCATCATTTTCCTCTCTTCTCATCTCTATAGCTCTACTAGCTCTCGTCCCATCATCCTGTCACATCGTTCCTCTCATCAATACATGTTTGTACTCCTACTACTTCTTTCTCAACTCTGTTACTATCACTTGAGAAGTATCTCTATAAGTAGAGGTTTTTTCCAGCATCGGATTCCCTATTAGAGGAATTTCCCTCATAATTGAGCTCCCTCCATGTGAAAGAGTTTCAAGGTTGGGAAGAACAAGTTAAGGCTGTCTGTCTTTTCTCTCTGGAAGTCAGTCAGTGGTGCGGTGTGTTTCTATCTATACGTACCTTGTGTAAATATATATAGATGTAGATATCTGTGTATGTATAAATTCCAAGTCTTTGTCCCCCTCCAGGCATATAATCTTTCCTGGCTTTCCACAAATCATACTGAACGTTTACACATGATAGTACATGTAGATACGTTTATATCTGATGAGTAGAATAAGTTTGAGGAGAGAGAAATGTAGGAGTAAATAATAGGCATCCGTAGGGGAGAAGTTTAAGTAAGGATTTATGTAGTACATACTAGAAGGTAGAGGGAGAATAATCGAGCGGGAGAGAGGCGGTTGATTAGTTTTTACTACTTCATTAGTGGGATTCACTGTACACAAGAACTGGAAAGTTGATGACAGCCCGACTATTTTTCCTCTACTTCACCTCTTTACTATGGTAAATATATATAGGCCTAAATCCTATATTTATACTTGGTTTGGCATAGGTAGGTAACTATACATTTTATATGTAATGTAAGAAATAAAATATAGAGGCTGTAAAGAGAATGACAAAGTTTTTAGTTCAGGGAAGGTTTAGATAGGCACGTGTTACGAAGCACATACTCTTGAACATTGTTGAGCTTAGAAGGTGCATTAAAAGAATCGGGATTCCTGGCTTTGTAACTCATAGAGGTTAATTTGATTCAGGGAATGCTTGTGGAGTGTAAAAAAAAAAGAAGTAGGAGAGGAGGAAGAAGAAGAGCGTATGGAGATTTTTAGGAAATGTAGTAGTACATGGCCTGTAGTACGGATATTGTGTACTTAACCGCCCTGCTAGTGCGGACCTTTATTGGAGAGAGAGAGAGAGAGAGAGAGATGTACACGCATTTCTCCTCTTCATCGTCTCTTCCTCAAGCTAATGTTGTGGACTTTAGTGTGTTTTTCTCATATACATATTGAATAGCTCCTGAAAATATTACTATATATATAGGGTATATTTTCCTAGGTCGGAGTATGTTTTGTGGGAAGGGAAGGACCTGTAATGAAGTGCTTGGAACTAAAAGTTGGTTGACCATGGTGAGGTCGTTTGTGTATGAAAACAGGTAATCATAACTTCTCGTTTAGGAATCTCTTCTTTTGGCCCGTAATACTCTCTTGTAATATTGTTGTCATATACCTTATGTGTTATGGCCAGACTTTCCAACAACCCAGTCATAATCTAGAAAAGAAGGAGGGAAGAGATGGGTGACAAAACTTAAGACTACCTTAAGTACGCACTGTAATGCTAATGTAACTGCGGACGTGATGACTACTGTAGATTAGGTTTCATGTCCTCTCCTTCCTACAGACTCTCCTTTCCCTTGAATGTACCTACATATAGGACAAATACCCTCTATAATATGCTGTACATATAGGAGAGAAGAAGAGCTGTAGTTTTTACTACAAACGGAAGATCCAGTGAAGACACGCACACCTTCCTCTCTCTCTCTCTCTTTTGAGTCTTCCTCGTTTGTGGTCGATGTCATCATCAGCTGTAGCTGTGAGGAAATGCCACTGTACTAATGTGATGAGAAGGCATGGTGGTAGGGGAATGGAGGGAATCACGTGTCCCCGGAGAGCAAGCTTCTCTCTCACAGTCGAGACTCTATACATGAATTTTAATGTATTTTCTTACTCGGATCTATATACTTGTATATGTGTAGATGCATATATTGCTCATGCTTTGATTCCCGCTAAATTAGCACATGAATCTATGTTTTGCCTTGTGCAAGTCCCTGGGAGTGCTGATGCATATTCCTTCTTTCTGCAGCTGATGATGGCAAAAACCTCTATGGGGTTTCTATAGAATGGGGAATTTAGTAAAGGCTTACACTCTTTCTCGCAACAGTTTTGATTCAAATGCACTTTTGACTGGGGCCTACTACTTATGAAGTCGAGTTTTGTAACACATCTTGGTTTATTCATCTAGCGAGTACATTAAGTATTTAGCATGTATGCTCAGTGCGTAATGCAATTTCACCTATGAAAGTAAACATTTAGCTTCTTGCATACGTAGAAGCTTATATGTACTACGGATTCTCTCTCTCTCTCTCTGGGTATGGAAAAATAAATCCTGTAGAGAAATGTACATATATTGGGAGCTTTACCTCCACACACGAAAAGCATTTATGTCCAAAGTGGACGGCGGAATGGTTTGTGATGGAGATGGTTTTCATTAGTATGAGAATAGTGGGAAGGGTAACTTACACAATAATTACATGTGCACCTATAGTCAACTGAGGAAGGACAAAGATTACATGGACATTTAATGTACATGTATAGTATATCTATACGCTATGTACATATACATGTGGGAAGTGATGTTACAAGGGACATTTTTCAATTGAAATAACTTACTTGTGTGGGTTAGAAATGTGACAGAAGTTGTGGCGGATGCGGAGGTCTATTAATGTAATGTAGCGATGACCGTTTAACTGTCCGTTCTGAGGATGAGACTTGATTGTGAGTCGACAAACTCGTCACAATTAGTCCTAAATTACTACTATGAATTTAGAGGAAGCCAGCACGCTTTTCTTCTCCCATGCTTTAACTTCAAGTATGAATGTGGAGCTTTGTGAGAGGTACTTTATCTATAGATACATTTTCGTATGGCGCGTGTACAGGGTGCTCTGTAATGTGTAATCATTGCGGTAGATTTTATACCTGAATTAAATGACAAGTACAAAATTAATTTTCTATAAAATCAATAACGCCACAACAGTAGCATGGAAATTAAAGCGGATGCAGAATTATATGACACTAAAACACAACTACACTAAAATCAGGGGAAAATAGTACTAAAATTAGTGTTGAAAATTTTCGAAAATTAAAACTTTACATTTAACTAATACTACTCAACCTGAAAGCTAACATTTTGCAAACCTATTCTCTCAAGATAGCTATGAATCCAAAAAAAATTCATTAAATCTCACTACTACTTTTTAGCCAGAACTAAACTTAAATGTTACACGACTAAAATTCATACTTGGGAAAAGCTACAACAACGGTAAGCCAGAGAGGGTAAAAAATATTTGGCCACCCTCCACAAATCTAGGGTAATCATTAAGGAGAACCGTACCAAATTCCTTCAGTTTGAGCAGAATCTTTTTATACAAATGATTTTACAAAGATTTTGAACCATTTAAAAATCCAACATCATCGCTTGCATCTCGATGAGAGATTATATTCACCCAGGGAAGGAGGTAAATTGTATGAAAATATATCAAGTACCGCTTGAGATATGATCGAGCGTGCTTTTGTTTCCCATCTCATACTCTCTCTCTCTCTCTTCATCCATGCAATGCACCGTGTATGTCCCTGCTCATTTTAATTCCACAAAGTTAACATTATCCTTCCTTGTAAAGGGGTTCATATTTGAGTAGAGACAAACATAAACACGAGGGGTTTACACGTGTTCCCGTCTAGCTCCCAGGAAATTCTTAAGAAGTGCAAGCGAGTGAACAAAGTAAGTAAAGAGACAAGATCGTCAGGTTGACATGTACACTCTGAGCCGGTAGTACATCAGAGAAGACATCTCAAACCTCTCAAGACTAAAAATCCGTATTTTGGGTGTTCTTGCAAAAAAGAAATACATAAGCAGAAGACCTTTTCTACGGGAAGTTTATTGTACCTCTTGTACTCTAGCCTGCTCCCTTTTTCATACCTCTCCATGAATGTTTCCAGCCGTTTTAGATAGGACGACTGCTTCTGTGTGTGTGTCTGTGCAAACTTACTTGTATAATAATCAGATCTAATTTGTAGGAGCCTAAGAGTTTTCTCCTTTCCTCGCCCAGCTATATTGACTCACCATGGAATGTGCTCAAAGAAATTTGTGTAATGAAAACTAGGTGTGGTTTTCCTCCTACTAATATTCTCTCTACTATCTCTCTCTCTCTCTCTCTCTCTCCTGCCCTTTCCTAACCACGGAAAGTTTTTGCAAGGAAGATAATTTTTTTTCCAAATTATAACTGGAAACAGCTGTGAGTTTTAAAGAAATTACATGTTTCTCCTAAGCCACAAAGAAAGCCACAGTTCTTCTCCTCCTTCTTGTTCATTTGGTGCCTTTCATATATCACCATTCACAGCGTTATACGCTCGTCCTCGATATTACATGAGGGCTCTTCCAGTGAATCCTTCATATATTGAGGGGATTTCTCGTGTTTTAGTTCTACCCTCTCTCTCTCTCTCTCACTCACTCACTCCAACTTTCACCCAACTTAAATCTATAGTAACCCACTCCTGAAAACTATTGAATGAGAGGAGAGTAGTTTTTGTGGGAACAAATGAGATGGAGAATACAGGATTACCTCTCTCATTATGATAATGATGTGGTGAGAGTAAGTCGAGAAATAAGGGAGAGTAACCTCAAATCTCTGGAATTACCATCACAAGATCAGTTGATGAAATCCTAAGGAATTTCACCGACTTTCACAGCTCCCTAAAAGCCCTTTGGCCTCCAAGTACTACATGGATGGATGGACCCGCCTCTCACTCAGGCTCGCCAAATTACTCACATAAACCACTCCGAATTTAAGTACATACCTAATTATACACGTAGCCAGTCCACAGACTTCCCAAGTTATGTGCTTGTTTACCCCATAGAAAAAATAACGAGCCAGATCTGACGATAAAAGCTCATTCATTTCAAGAATCCTTTCAAACTTGTCCAGGAGTATCAGTACAGAGAACTATTTCTTATGTGTAGATATAGAAGGGAGAAAAAAGGGTTTATTCTCATGTGTCCTTCCTAAACGAAAGAGATTTTACTCAAAGAAGCTCTGAGAAGAAATTGTGTCCTATTTACCTGGATCCAGTACATAATACTATGCTTCTTTCTGTATGTAGATCTATCTACTGAGCTGTATGTGTAAAATTTAAGGATTTTCCCTTCTAAAAATTCCCTATAATATTGGAAAACAAGAAAAAATGTGAGAAGAAGGACAGTTCAATGTTAGGTTGTGGCTAGGCAGAGAATTACTGGACGTGAACTTGTGACAGATTGAGTAGATCTTTGATGGTTGAAGAATGACACGATGGAAGGTGGAAGACGTTTGTGGAAAACCCGGATGTGGCCGTATTACTGCAGGTAAAATCTCTCTATCCCTTTCATACTTTTTCACAACTATCTGAGTATATAGACTTCCATGTCAGCTCAGCTAACTTGACTTTTACCAAGTTTTTTCCTCTCTCTCTCTCTCTCTCTCTCTCTCTCTCAACATTTTATGTTCATAAGTGCTTTCGTGTCCTTTGGCTCTAGTATAAGTGTGTGGCTGGAGCTACTGCTAGGCTGGAAAAGGCTATTTTATGTACAATCTCCAGACCTTTCATTTAGAGGTAGCAGTTATTGTGAGTCCTCCTGACTTATGAAAGTTACAGTACTCAACTTGCGGTTTTTTTCTCAACTATATGTCTAGTATATTGTTACTATACGGTAGATCTTTTTGCTGGCTGGCAGGTAAGGAAAAGTGTAGGTATAATCACTTTTTCTGGCTAAAAAACTTTCACCTTATGTATAGTCTATAAATTTAAGCTATATGGTCTATTTATAGAGATAGATGTTGGTAGGAGAGTGTGAGGGGGAGAAAGCCTTTTTCCCCTCTTCTTCTTCTTTTCTCTTTATAAAAGATCAAATAGAATGTCATTCTGTAGGAAACATGTCTTGACCGTGGAAGGGTTTGACCTTTGAATAAAAACTCCTTTTTACTTTATCAACAAAGCTCCTACTACATTTCAAGGCTGGATGTCTCTTTTCGGGGAAGGCTCCTTCTTTCCAACTTTAGAATAAAATTGAAATTAACTGCCGCAAGGGATAGTGTGGGAGCCAAATGTACAATTAAAGTATCCACTGAAGGCGGGATTAGCCCTGTGCCTTTCCATGTAAGGCTTTTTAGGGAATAAAAGCTCCTCAAAAACTATCTCTTTATTTCAAGGCTTTTATCCCTCACTCTGTCGGGTGATTTGAGCTACATTTATGAGAGGATGTAAAGTTGAATTAATTTTTATTTAGTTAAATAATTCTAAAACTCTAAATTTAAAATAGGGATAATTTTCTAAAGGGAAATCATTCCGATTCCTCGTGCAGTCAGGCCGGAATCTACAAGGTGTACATTACGATTTCCTATCACTTTACTTTGACAGATGACAAACTTCTGGAAATTCAATCTTTCTTACATACTTTGTCAACTGATGACAGATATTTAAGGTTTGTAAATATTACTATCCATCCGATGGTGATTCTACATCATCACTTTATATGTTCTATTTCAATCCTAATTCATATCTAAATTTTTATATTGTTAATTATTTTTAAATATGACATAAGGGAGATTTGAGTATTCTAAAAATTGCATTTTACCATGGGGTTCTTACACTACATATGCCTATCAAAATAATATAAATAGCCAGGAGCGGATTGATGAGTATGACAATTTCGTGATGGAAAAAATTTCCATCCTAGGTAGGAAAACTTAAACGCATAAATAAACACCTTCCAGGAATTGATATATAAAAATCGTGTTTAAAAGCTCAAAAACATATTTTAAATGTTGAGGGTCTGTCTTAAAAGAGAAATAAATCTGCATTAATTATTTACAATTTATAGTTATAGCTATTAATAGGATTTCATACCCATGAATATTGGCTTTAAAATAGAAGAAGAAATTTCACGAAAATTGAATATACGCGTTCGTTGGATATGAGCACGAAAAAAATGACTCCTTACTTGGCGGATTAAAGGACCTTTTTTTAAATGTGTACATACACCTGTCTATAGTATGTTCTCAAGTGTTCGTATCATATCCGTTCTAAATGTTCCTCTCTTGTAGATATGTGTGAACGACCGGGAGGTTAGGGATTTTTAAGCACATTTACTTTCTCTCCTGCCATTTTCACCGACGACGGGAAGACCACGAAGGCACGTACGCAATGTAAGTGCGTATGGATACGCACGTATAATCTACTTCTGCAGGAAGTACTAGCATCGAATACAGGAAAAAACTACGAGGAGGAAACTTCCCATAGAAAGTGACGCTCTCTCTCTCTCTCTCTCTCTCTCTCACTTGTCTAGTTGATGAGGCAGTTAAGTAGTTGAAAATATGAAACCTGATTAATGCTCCTAGAAATTATAGTATAGCAAAAACACCCTTCCTATGTTTATGAGACGCATATATTTGGTAGAGGCGTGATCTTATCAGATATCTAATGTTTCCGGTCTTATTCCATGACGCCGTCATGAACCTGGGAAAGTTTGAATGGAGTGGTTTTCGGAAATAACCACAAACCTGATTCCTCTCCTTTCACTCACAATTATTATCATTATTTTAAGCTTGAACATTTTACATCCTGCATGACATTATGTGGAGAAGAAATTTATATGCTATAGCACGTTATAGCCATGTAAATTCCCTACTCTTACAAACCTTATACCCTGGAAAGAGCAAATGCGCTTCGCTGTATAAACTCCCTGTAACTCGAGGTTCTTCTTCTCAATGTTGTAAGCTGTGCCGTATTTTTTTGGTTGCAATTACTCCGTAATGTTTTAGCCAATTCTGGTAAGCATTTATGAAGTGCGATGAGGATGGGTTGGAAAGAGGGATGGGAATGTAATATTATTTTTGTGGCTCACAATGCATAGTAATAGTTGGAATAAAAAATGCAAGATATTTTTCCAGGAGTGCAAGGGAATGGGCAGGGTTATTTGGGTGAGAGTGGTGTGTAGGAATTCCGGCATTTACTCTTCTACGATATTGAAATTGCTCAGTTGGAGCATACTTATATAGTATGTAAGGAGTATAGTATCGTAGGGTAATACAGTAGACAGTTTTCAATGGGAAAGTTATCGTGAAAATTGCAAAAGTTGAAGTTCAGTGAGTTGAGAGTAGTTCTCCTACATAGCTCATACATTTTTCAACTTATGCGCTCCACTGCTGTCTTTTGTCACTGAATTTTCCCTTCCATGTATTTCAACTTGTTTTTACTATCTATATGTGAGAGAAGGAGGGAGGGAGAGAGAGAGAGAGAGAGTTGGGATGAGGAAGCTAGTAATTTAGCCTCGACACTATATATAGTTTTACATTCTCCTAAGTTGACTTTCAGGACTGTCAATGGTTGCCAGAGAGTGAAGTTGCCATCTGATTGGGGAGGATAGTATGGTGGAAATGAAACAAGTGTGTCAAATAGTTTGACATGGGGAGAGATGTACTGTACATGTACGGACTCCTTGGCTTGATATTTGAGGATGAGGCAGGAGGAAGAAGGATTGATAGGGTCTGGTCTCACTCCTTTTTCTATATATTGTAGAACACAAGAATTTGGAATTTCCTCCAGTTTTACTAGTAACAAGTCCTCCTCCTCCTACTCAATGTACGTAGATTGATGGTTGCATTTTTAAGAGAGTACTTTATGTCACTGCCACCCATACTCACGGACTGTGTGTAGTAAAGACTCTCTGTGAAGTCGTGTATGCAGAGGTTGAGCTTGGGCTTCTTCCTCAAAAAGTATATACTAGTCTTTGGTTTTATTTTTACCCGTAGTAGAATAGTAAAGCTCTCCTGGCCGTAACCCTCCTTCTACTATGTACTTTGTGTATCTTGGCATTTGGCAAAAGATTGACGGATGCGGTTATGCATAAGGGTAGAGGACAACATTTGGGCGCGGTGATTTGAATTTTCTACGGGAGCTTCTTTTTTTCCTCTTTCTCTGTCTCCGCATATCAAGTCCAAACATACTACTATTTTGTCTATTTTGTAAGCTACACCTAAAAGAGCTCTTGTTTCCCTCGTATCCATAGTTACGTAGATAGTTGAAATGTTTTTGAGGACTGAGGAAGAGAAGGAAAGTTAGGGGGGAAAGTATATAGAAAGAAAATAGGGATATGGGCTTCTGTCAGGTCAGAGGACGTTGTCGTCGTTGTTGCCGTGGACTGAATTTCCCATTTCCACGTTCCGATTGATTTAAAAGAAAGTTGATGTTATTTCTAGATTATTGGATGAGATGACTTTGTGGTGGTTTTGTTGGCGGTGCACAAGTGTTGGTTCATGGGTTGGAGTGGGTTTTCCCTTGGTTTTAACACCATCGCAAATCGTAACGTCAACCACTCTTTTGGATGTAGAGGAAGTGAGTCATGTAATGTACTGGTCTATCTACTATAATATAATATTATAGTAGCTATATAATGATATAGTGAATTTTGGGACAGCGTGCGGATGGAGTGTGTGAGTGAGTGTAGGAGACGGGGTGGAATGAGCAAAATTTAATACAATCTGACAAAACACTCTGTATTACTTTGGCACATCCACAATCCACACATATGAGTTGGCATGAATTTTCGTTAGAATCTCTCACTGAGCAAGAAGATCCAAAGAGTCATACCCCTACTACTACAAAGTGTACATTCAAGTGGCCGTATCAAATCAAGATCGATATTCTTGATTATTAACACACCCGAGGAGATTTCATGGGCTCAGCTTTACATTTGTCATATTCATGGAGAAAGTCGAGAGAGAGAGAGAGAGAGAGGGAGAGGAAGAGATGCGAGAGAGCATGTGAGGACAGTTAGTAAACGGTCCAACATGATGGATAGCCTCGGCCTTGATTACGCTAAAGTATTCCATCTCTCTTTCTCTCTCTCTCTCTCTCTCTCTCTCTCTCAATCTCTCTCCCACTCTCTCTCTCACTTACATTATAAGCTTGAGCCTTATTAAGTATTTATAAGCTAGGCTTCACAAAACACCCAGCCAGTTGAATTCTTCATTAATTTTACTCCCTGCCAACTTTTCTTATCCCTTTTATATATTCTTCAAGTAATTTATCTGTCCTCACAGAAATATGTTTCTCCAAACAAGCACCTTCGCTCTGTAAGTTAATTAATTTTAACAAGAATAATAAAATTCCAATTGATTTATTACTAAGAGCTGGCTCAGTTTAAAGGACTATGGTCCTAAAAAAGGCATGTAAATAGCAAATAACGGAAGACAAGTTTTTAGCTCTTAAAATGATTAGCTTTTAGTAAATACTGCAATACTACTAATTATATACTAGTTGAAGAAATGACTGTAACATTTGTAGCAATAAATGGTTTATTGCAAGATCATAGAAATACCAGGTTGAGCGGATTCAATAGAGGGATCAGCGCGCCAATTTCGTGACGTCAGCCAAGTGA
>JAQFXU010003025.1:0-17877 GCA_034693705.1 Spatulosminthurus flaviceps | reverse complement strand
TATAATAATAATTGCTCTCCCTGGAACATGTATTTCTTCAAAACTAGTTTAATTCATGGTTCGGATATTCCCAACAATTTTTTTTATTTCACAAAGATTTTTCATAGATCCTGTACAAGGATTCAAGGGATGTTGATTTTTATCCAAAAAAAATATCATGAAATTCGCTCACATTTTCCCCCCTCCCTGAAAAATCTTTTACATGGAAATTTAATTCACTCTCAAATTCTTTTTCTCACTCTACATTTTTTCCTAGAAAAATTATTTCAAGTTTTTCTGTAATAAAATACATTGGATTTGATTAGAAAATTGGTATTTCCAATTTCCAAGATTTTTTAGTTAGATACAATAGTAGGTGAAAGGAAAAAATAGGGTAAAAACGGTAATTAAAACTGATGATATGTGGAAAAAACTTGAACATTTCCTACTTTCCCATGCCAGAAGGTCTTGCACATTATGTTAATAGCTCTCAATAGTTAAAATACAAGAGAAAATATATGAGACAAAATATAGGAAATTATGAGGTTAAAAAAAAATTCAAATGTTAATAATAACTGTCCACATAGTAATAGTTATTATTGTTTAAAAGTAAATATTCTATGTAGGAAACCAGCAGGTGCAATACTGGTGAGCATGAGAATAGAAAAGTAAGAGATAAAAAAAAGTGTGATAATTCAAGTTTACAAAAACGCCTCTCTTAAGACCCAAAGAGTGTCATTTAAAATGTAAATCCTATACATTGGGAACATCTTCATTGGAGGAAATACCAAAAGAGAGACATTATGGGAATTTCCATGTTTTTTCCTATGCTATACACACTATACACAGCTCCGAAAAAAAAACAAGTCATGGAAATATATGTGTGTGTGTGTGTATGGTGATAGAGAAGAGAAAAAGTCATAAAAATTTACATGGGGGATGTTCTCTTAATAATTCAACTTTAATTAAATCTCTAATTTTTTCTCTTTGTTTTCTCCCTTCTCTCTCTCTCTCTCTCTCTCCGTCTCTCTATGTAAACATCCCATGAATTTACAATGACATGAGTAAAAATTAATTATAAGTTTCTTTCCCTCTCTCTCTCTCTCTCCTCTCTCCTTAGCATTTAACCTATCCAAATAATTGAGGGTATAAATTTTCCAAAGCAAATTTCATAATTATCTTTGCGACAAAATGAAGTCATTACAATTTATAATAAGTTATTTTTTTTCTTGTACACACTAATTTCCCTCCGTTCCCTCACCACACCACCAATGTTTTACTCATTAGAAGGAGACTTCTTATCACTATACGTTATATAGGGAGAAATATTCATCGTATAATTCCCTTCCTCTAATAATTGTTCTTACTACCCATTCATTGCAAATTCAGAATTTCTAAAGGCTATAGTTTTCTACAACGTGCAACGTTATTGCTCTTAGCTCAATTTCCTCAATTATCATTCCTATAGTAATATTAGAGCAAGTCCAGTTGCTTTTTCTCTCTTAGGTAATCTCATATGCTAATAAAGCTCTGATGAACTCTAGCGCCTCTAACAAATTACCCAAATATAAGAGCCGTTTTGCTTAGAGAGAGCAGATATAGGAGAGGGTGTGGGGAGAGCTACTACAACTTCACAACTCCTACTACCAACAAGTGAATTGTAATCATAGCCTTTCATAATAAGTAGACTTATTGTGGGTTGACTCATCATCATCATCATACTCATCCCATGTGCAAAGATACCATGCGTATTTCTTAACTATACAGGCTCATATATTGCATTGCTACAGTCTGATGTGTCTGCTCATGGTAATGAAGTTGTTTGTTCAGGAGCGGCCCATGTGAGATACTGAGAATTATCAGAGGCATTCCCTTGAGCAAAGAACATGACATTGTAATTGAGACCGTCCATACACACACACACACACACACACACACACACACACACACACACACAAGATGAGCTTTAATTATATAGCTTTTAGACTAATTAATTAAATGAAATCCTCTATAAGCTCCATAGAATCCCATACAAACTCATACTCTTATATTTCAAAAGCCTTAAAAGCACTACGTAGTTTTTCAAAAAAAGTCTCCCAAAAATAACCTTTTATATGCACTTATAATCATTTCTATCTCATATGACACATATACTTTTTAGCACCTTTACATAGAGAGATTACGCTACTTTAGGCTGAGTGAGTGCAGATCAATTATGTCCAGACATTTCATGCACGGTGATGATACTTATGCATTGTATCAACGTGTACTCTATAGTCGCGCTTACATTTATAAATATACGCAAGGAGTAGAGTAAATACTATGAAAAAAGTAGTAAGTTTTTAAATGAGGCAACCATAGGATGAGTGAGCATGTATCAAACTTTTATCTCCCTCCCTTTAATTCCCCTTTACATGTCAAATTGTATAATGGAAAGGTATCATGAAATGGTAGCCATAGCTTGTTTCATCATATAAATTCACACATTCTCTCTCTCATTTACTATCCCAACCTACACTGCAAATACAAACTCATTACTGGTGCATCAAGAAATTCCAACTATAATGCTGGACTATACTATAAAAGTAGCTATTTAGTTTGCAACATAGTTTCATTCACATTATAAATCCTCTTTTTCCCCCCCTCTCCTATGCTAAAAAAAACAAAGTCTGTGAGGTTTCCTTGAAATCTGTCTGCCGCCACTGAAGTTACTCTAGCGTGGTAGAACATAAACACTTAAAATGTTTCCAACAACATCTCTGCAATCTTTTTCAAAATCATTTTTTCCATTGGATGTTGTTCTTGTAATATAAGTATATATGTGTGTGTAGACAGTTTGGATGAAAATAATTCGGATTATTAGTGGGAGACTATTATATTAATAGACAATGGCATTACTTACGCCTGGGACATACACATTACTATTATAGAGGAGTTGTTGTGGAGGATCCGGTACTGAGGAGTAGAGGCATCCGTCATGGTATTCCTATAAATACAGTAGTTATATAGGTAAAAGGATACGTGAAAAACATTGGATGGTTACATTAAAAATAATATTTTATTAGCTTTGTAGAATATAAAATGCTTTAGTGGACAGCACTTTTTCCTCCTCTCTCTCTCTCTCTCTCTCTCTCCTCCAGCAGTCGTGATGGTGTCTTTGGAGTTGTTCAGTTAGAATAGGAATTTCTCCAAATTATTATTATATAGACATGTAACCGTACTCTATAGATGATTATGTACTAAAAAGCCAAGGGACTGGAGACTTTTCTCACGTTTATTAGCATCCAAGACTTTATGAAGTAAAGCCCATAATTGACTGATTACACTTTGAAATCATTTGAAGCACGCGAGGACTCTAAGGACTCTACCGGACCGCAATATTTTTCTATTATAATTATTATGTGTCTCACTATATTATATGTAGACATATAGAACTGAATGTACATTTCATGTATAAAATAGCATTTGAAATTAATATATAGAAATAATGTCTCTCATATCATACAAGGGAGTTTTTCCCTTGTGATTTCTTATATTCCTTCCTCTCTCGCCTTCATCCTTTCCTTTCTGTCAATTGCTCCTCAAAACTTTACAGTCCAACTACAATTTCAATGACATCCGACAGAGAATTATTTACAGTGCGATAAATAGAATGAATATGATAATATGTTAGGAAAAAGCATTGTCAAAAAAACTAATATCAACTTGTTCTTGGAGCGTAGATAAGTATCGTGAAAAAAGGGACTACGCCTAAAAAAAACATGATGCAGAAATTCTTGCCAAGACTCTTTGTTTACAAACTTATACACACACACACAAACACACACAGATATGTAGTTAATTTAAAATGAAAAACAATGAATTCAAGCAAAAAGTGAAGAAAGAGGTTCTATGGTCGACAATTTGACAGAGTACGATCTGGGAGATAAAAAAAATATGTGGTTCATATCAAAGTTGAAGTAAATAGCCCAGGATTGTTTCAATGCTTAAGGATGATGTAAAGGAGTAGATTGGAAAGTTATATAGAATGTTTTTAGTGTTTATAGTAATAATCTGTGTATAGGAGGGATACTTTGGGGAATCTGAGGATGATTGAATCATATTTTCAAATGAAGTGTGTAGTATGTGTGGAAGGAGACAATTACTGATTTCCCTCTCATGGATTTTATGGTAAATTTCATGGTTGGTGAAACCGCATATTGTAGCAATAACATAACCATAAGTATTGGGCAATTTCTGTCAATAGCCGTACAATTTATTGGACAGGTTACCTCCACTAACTTATATGCACATTAATATCCATGAGAGAGAGAGAGAGAGAGAGCCTTTTAAGAGAGGAGTTTTTTACGGCAACCATGTTCGACGTTCACTATATACAAATGCCCATGGTTTACACTTGAAATATATCAAAAGAAGGGGAAGGGACATTGAATAGGCTGTGAGGAAAACGTCATTTCCAAGAGAGTGCTAAAATACATCGTGTGTTCAGTTCATGTTCATTTCATTGGCTAAGTAATCATACAAACAATGTATATAAATTGTGTGGCCCTACAAATAAATATGAGTTCATTCCCGGGTTTTTTTACTTTTCCCAATTCCTAGTATCCAAACCCTAATTATTCATCGACAATTATCTACTAATTTCCTTTGGCTTAGATAGAATTTCACATGTATGCATAGGATAGAAATTACGCTCAGCAGTTACTACACGGGTAGTTCGTTTAACTAAACATGTAAATATTATTTTCAATGTAAATGGAGACCCATGTGTGTTCAGATGATAGCTAAGAAAATATTTTTTCTCCTTTACATAACCCATGCTCAATTCCTTATATTTCTCCAATCCATATACTCCGCTTTTAATATGAATAAATAGTACAGCTGGAATCTAACTATAGAAAATATGGGACGCACACACACAAACAGAGATTAAGACTCGTTAGATTTAATGCTCAAAATGCAACCATTATTTCCCTATTACATGCCACAAGTACTATAAAACAAACACATCTTTAGCTATACTTATGTTGGATAATAGCACTGCCATTATTTAACATTGCTAAAATAAAGAGAGTAAACCTTAATAGTCCCAATCGCGAATGATAAATGTCCCTAGAGCCCAACACTCGCCAAGTTTCCTCCTTCCCATACTCCACTGCTGTGTTAAAGTTCAAAAATGATCTGTTCCATGGCTAATAGGTGCTAATGATGTGCTTATTCGTTCAGAGCTTGAAACTTCAGCTTATAGCCATTTTAAATATACATATCCGTATAGCAACTAAGAATCCACCATTTTAACCTTTAATATAGGATTTTGTATGTAGTAAGAAAAAGCTTTAAAAGAAATCTCTATAGGCATCATAGCTTTTTCCTCTCTGCATATATAATTTTGGTAACATGAAACAAAAATAACCAATTTTATGAAGCATTAAAATCATCTCAATGGCAAATGACTTATGGGAGTTTTTTCTTATAAGGGTAAATTCCTATACGTATATATAGGAATAGTAGGTGATTGGAACCACATGGAAATAAACCCCCGTTTTATATGTACATACAAAATCCTACATATATAATTAGGTGGGTATTGAAAACTCGGGAGTTGTGTAATTTTAGAGTAGTAGCGTAGAGAGACTTGTTCTTTGGAAAGTGAACCATGCACACACGTTAATGATGCATTTATCCGTGTATTTGTAGATGGTAAAGAGGAGCGGAAGAAGAGACCTCGTACAGCCTTCACAGCATCACAAGTCAAGGCATTGGAATCGGAATTCGAGAGAAATAAATATTTGTCAGTGGCAAAGAGATCGCAGTTGGCCAAGAGTTTAAAGTTGACGGAGACACAAGTGAGTCTCATTAAAATCTCTTTTAAGCCTATGAGTAAAGGAAATTGGAGGAGACAGCCGAGGACACTTTTGTCGATATTTTCCTTTATGAATATAATGGAAAAGATTCAATCCTTCATTTTCACACTTGCTAGTGCTATAATGTATAGTTTCAAGAAGTATTGCATTGTTTCACTGAAATACACGTTTCAGTATGTACTGGAAGGATATATAAGAGTTTGTAGAAGATTGACTGAGTGAGTTAAGTATCGGATTTAGTTGATGAGAATGTAACGTGTAGAGATATTTTAAGGATAGAGTTACTTTAGGAGAGAGGGAAAAAAAGTCGGTCGCATTTATCCCCATGGTTTGGGCTTTGGCTGCTCCAGTCACTACCACTACGTACTTATGTACAGTGTGAAAAAGTGTGTTGCTAATGATTGAGTATAGTTGAGCTTTTGGAAGTCCTTACAGACATGTTAATGTTGTGGGTAATTTCCCAACTTTTACTGTAGATATGAGATAGACGTAACATTAGCACTTCCTTTCATTCAGAGTAGTAGTACGTAGTAGGAAAAGAAGCTTGGATAATTTGGACTATCAAGATTTAATGGCTGTGAAGATGAGAATGATTGGGAATATAATAATTATTTAGAACATATATCCTCGAGTGATGTAAGAACTAATGAGGGGTTACTTTTCTTTTTCATACAATTTTTTGTATCTTGTATTTCCCTTCACAGATAAAAATCTGGTTTCAAAATCGTCGGACAAAGTGGAAGCGTAAATATACAAGTGAGTTGGAGATTGCGGCGCAGCAGTATTACTCGGCTATGGGTTTAGTGTCACCTCGTCCCATGGTTCTGGGTGACAGACTCTGGTTATTTCCCAATGGACCATTCGTCCCACCACCGCCGCCGCCACCAGCTCCACCACAAGCACACCACCCTTCCTTGCCATTGCCATTTCTTCATCAAAATCCCAGTGCCATTTCCTCGTCCACCAGTCACCAGTAGGAGATTTGTAATGCTATATTAGTCACTCAAGAATTTTTTCACACTCACTTTATGTTCCCCCCTCCCTTCCCTTGTCACGTTCCTTGTCAAAACTTGGAAAGAGAGACTTGAGTTTGGGGAGGTATAAATATCTCAAGATACATATAACTTGTATATATTGTCCTGGTTATTACATCTGGAGTCAATTTTCTGGGTCGGAACTTTAAACGCTCCTTTCACCATATTTTTTATTATTGTTATTTTTCCCTCTCCTCTGTCCTTCCTCCTAATGTTGTTTGCTGTCAGGCTCGAATGGAAGCCTACCATTTTTAGTGGATGATTATATGATACACCGTTTAATTATCATCTTCGACATACTCCTTGCCTGCTCCTACTTTAAATCAAGCGTGACCATAAAATTGCGTGGAGGAACCAAAATGAGCAGTGTGACAAGTACACAGTGAAGTTTACGAAACCAGAAGCCAAAAACGTCTCTTTCCTATACATTTGATCTATCCCATGACATTTGATCAGTCATCCGCACAAGTATAGCGTTATACTTTTTTTCTCCTTAACTTCTTATATAACGTACATTTTAATTTAGCATTTACAATCAACTCTGTTCTGTTTTGCCCCACTCCAGTGAAAGCCTTAGCATTTGTAGAATGAATTAAACAACGCTAAATCCTTAGTTACCAAAAGGGCCAATCTTCCAAAAAATATCCAATTTCAAAGAAAGTTGCTACTTTTCAGTTCGTAGAGAAGTCGGTCATTTGGAGGATGTACACACTTTTATGAATGATATTAAATATGTAATAATTTCATAACTTTTAGTATCCCCAATATGATTGTAAAAGCGAAATGGATAAGAATTGCTATTATTGTAATAAAATGCGGTTTCTTCTTGGATTTTGCCCCTTGAATGAAGAAATTCAAACTGAATTATTCAATGTACACTTTTATACAAGGGAGGGAATTTAAATGATGTGAAATTCTATATACATTGTTATAGATAAAAATTCCTTTCATTGTGGAGAAGTTTCGTAAAAGTCCTATAGTTAATAATAAAGGAGCAATATCGTCTGTGCATTGGAGAGGTTTGTCCTTACGAAAAGAATCATTGTTGTGACTGTTATGTGAGCATAAATGTGAAATTTTTATAGGCTCATCTACAATACTACATTACAATACTATATAATATGTAGTGAACATGAGAAAAAAACCGTTGAATGAGAAAAGTTTTGCTGAAATGGAATGCACTCCTCTGTAAAATGTATATTTTGATGTGTGATGATGTGTATATTGTATAGTAAGTATTATTTAAGGCCGACAATATTAAGGGCAGGTCTACGTATATCTATACATTATATACTATAGTATATAAATATATATATATACAATATATTTGAAAATAAAAAGAGTAAGAAAGGGGTATGTTAAAAGTTAAGTAGCAGTTTGTGTATAGTAGAGTGTACAATGCCAAAAAATGTAACAGTGCCTTAGCAAGTGCCAAATACGTATTGAATTTTTAAATTTCAATGACGTTCATAATAACTATCATTATAGTTTACAGCCCCATGATAATCATGCAGCAAATAAATTCAACCTTTCAATAAAACCAAAAATCTTTTGTATATCCTTCTCCATTTTATTTTCACCAAATCATCCATCATTCATTCACTCAAATGGCATTCAGCTGAGGCAAAAGAGGTGTACCTTTTTAGCATCCACCCATACCTACTTCAATGTACATTGTTATGTTGAAAAGGACGTTGAAAATATTTCCTATTGGTTCTCTCTTTTTTTCATACTCTACATTACACTGTACCCAGCGGTGTTATTTATAATTCTAGACTTCCGTGGCGAAAATATTATGTGATAGAGAATAATATGCATTGTGACATTTAATTTTGGAGTCACTATATCAAAGCAATGGTTGTAACTTTGGGTTAATAGTCCATGTAAACTGATTTGATGGTGGTTACAATAATATTTCAAGCTTAAAAAATTCTGATAGGTGAAAAAGACGAGGTGATAATCCCATTTCATGCTTTACAATTCTATGGGTGGAGTTACTTTTACTACTTCCCTACTCAAGGGAGATGTTACGCGAGCCCTCTATTGGTTGAGATGTGAACTATTGGTCAAATGTAGAGGAAATGTATATTGGTGGGAATGGAGCGTTTTTCTACGGTCTTTAATTTTTAATGGAGTTGTAGCAGTTCGGTGGAAATTGGCTCTAATACATTAACAAGGGAATTTTCCATTTAAATTGCCCGAAAAATGTAGCTGGAAATTGGAGGAAACCTGAGAAAAAAATCGTTTGTTGGTATTTACTACACCTGTAATTGGCCGAGAGAGCTATTTCCTTACATTTAAAAAATTTTCACCAAATTGAGTCATTTTGGTGTTCCATCGACCGATTTCTGTAAAATCAATTCACTTTTTTTCGGCCTCGATGATTTTAGCAGTTTATATGGCAATTGATGTGGATTTGAGGGGAAATCATGGAAAATAGCACACTCGAAAATCAATGTTTCTCTTGCGAATGAGAATAGACACGTCAGTTGGAATAAATGATGATGTGAGCATTAAATGATCTAATTATTACAAATTCCATAATTGAGATATTTTCCCAGAATTAAATCTACAACGATTAGTATTACAAGAATTGTGAATTGTTTTCCCTTTATCCATCAAAACTTGTACTTATGCTGCCAATGCTAATAAGTTCGAAGAAGGCAATAAAAATGTGGAACTAAATGGCAGTCATAAGTTACTATTGTATTTAAATTAACCCAAATCAAGGATTATTTTCAAAATTATTTAAGAACATAGAGGCGCCATTGATGATAATAATTCCATAACGACTACCGACTTAAAATTATGAATCATATTAAGTGCAAAAAGTATGTCTACGTGTAATTAATTAAATAAATTGGAAGAACTTATTATGATACTTACATTTTTAATGAAGAATCCCAGCAAGGAAGAAGTTTTCACAATATGGAGAAATAAGGCTAAAATCTTAATTGAGTTCTTAAAATACAATTTGAAAATAATTTTTAAACGCTCCAAAGTCCAGACTACATTTTTATAATTGATAAAAAATTGCTTATTCGTTCATGTAAATATTTGACTATCACTTCTGTTTATCAGACACATTTTCACAGGTTCACTCCTCACCAATCTTTCCAGTTCTTTACAGTTTAAATATTAACAATGATGTGAGTAAGAACGTGACTGAAATAATTTGTTTGGGGTTCAAATGACTTATCTACTTATAGCGTTACTACGATACTACTGATTGTATCTAATATGTAATTTGTAACATATAATATGAACTTGTTTCATAAATTTCCAAAGACTTGATTTGTCGTTTGAATCACTCCAAAGCGATCCAAGAATTACAACCGGAGAGTTCGACATCAGTGATAAGTCGTAAGTCGTAAGATCCCTCGTTGTCTTTGACTGCGACGGGTCTAATTTTAAGAGCGGCTATTCCTCTATTCCCTGAAATCCAATAATTATTAGAAAAAATAAAGGATACAAAATAAGATTCTGAGAGTGGAAAATTGCAAATGATTAGATCATTCATGATTGTATGCATATCTCTATGTTGGTTATGTAAGGGCTAAGGCCATATCAGCTGAAATAAACTATCACTATGTATGCATATCTCTGTGAACATGATTTAAGGAATAATTTGATTCAAAGAGAATTTTATCATGCTTTGATACTTCAATTATTGCTGTTTAAAAATAACACGAGTCGACTTATTGATTCCAAGGTAAATGAAATTAATTGATTCTCAAGAGCAAATATAGGAGCAACTACTAATCCAAAATCCAAACACAGTTTATAGTCTAATTTTTTGTCAGAAAAAGAAGTTGTTACCTCAAAGATGTGTGGATCAGGATTCACTTGGCCGGAGCTTTTTGAAACCTTCGTAATTTGTTCGGTCGCGGATGCAACGGAAGCACTCACTGGCATCGAGGAAGCTGCAGGAGCGGATCCGTGGGTTAACATGGCAGGTTTTGGAGTAGTTGTAGTATGTTCGTGGGTAGCGCTGACGCCTATCAACTTCGCTAACGCTGGAATAGCTGGAATGATATTGGAAGACGTTTGAAAAGTTTCGTTTATACGGTATGGTCTTTCAGTGCTAGTCATAGCTGTATTACAGTCAGCCATAGACGTGGTGGATGTAACAGAGGACCCACTACCATTCCCGTCAAGCGGAAACGGTACCGGTGTAGCACTAGAGTTAAAGTGAGTAGTTTTCCGGCGCTTAAAACTTTTACAGATCTTCGGATCCTCATCACTGGCATCTAAGCAGTCCGGGAAGCCGTCACAGACCTTTAAATTATAAATTAAATCTATTAAAAAACGTTTTTTGAATGGGTTTGAAAAGCTCGGTTAATTTGATTTACTTTCTCTATCTTGATGCAGTTCTCATAAACTCCACATGGGAATGTCGCCACATTAATGCAGGGATTCATAGCTCGACATAATTGTGGATCTTCATCTTCACCATCAGGGCAATCTCTATAGCTGTCACAGACCGAGGTCATTTGAATGCATCCTCCATTTCCGCATGGGTATTTTTTAGAACCGCATCTATTTAGTTAGGTAATTGTTCGTACATTATTTTATTACATAAAACAGTAAAAGCTGGGTTATGACCGAGCTTTATTTACACCGCTAATTTACTCTGCTCTATGACGCAGTATTTTATTTCCTAACAATGTACACCTTTCAGGTGGGTGGTACCATCGGATTTTGTTGTAATCGAGGTATCTTTGTTATATATTATGTTGTAATTATGGTACCTTTGAAAAGCTCTCAGCGAGAGCTTTCGAACGATACCTATCACAACAAAATCCGAGCGTACCACTTTACATTGGTACACGTAAGGTTTACATTGTAAGTTCAACGGGAAGTTTCATGTGTTTATCTGACCTAATGCTCCCCATAATCCAAGCTAATTTGGGATCATCGTCCAACTTCCGAACGGAACAAACATCGCTAGTGCATTTTGTTTTAAGGCCGAGTAAGTACCACGCATGGTAAGAATCGTCTTGAGCACATGCAATAGCCTCAGCTGTGCTGGTATCCCCCAAATCCCCAATTACGTTCCCTAAAAATATCCATGAAAAGAAATTCATTGATGTTTCAAAAGTATTTGTAGTAATAATATTGAAATTTTCTTGAGCCTGTAAATACGAGCAAAGGAAAAATTCCAAACCTGGTCGTAGCTTTCCACAGTAGTTATCGGCCAAGTTAGTACGTGCACTATTTCAAGTATACATATATCAAAAAATATTTGCAAAATGAATTTCTCACAATCGTATTAGAATGATGATTGTATGAATGTACAACAACTTGTAGCATGTAATCCTAAAATATTATATTACTCTATACTAAATGCTTACAAACAGTACTGTTGACTTGCAAGACCCATTCTCATGGCATTCAAATGCCTGAATCCATCCGATCCAACGGATTTCTCCGCGTAATTTGTGATGGAACCAAAACCACTATATCCAAATGTCCCTTTGCTACCGGAACTTACCGGAGGCTTTAGGTTTGGTAAGCAAACAGGTTGAACGTAGCTAGTATTGAACTCCAGGGGATTTTCAAGTTGTATCAAAGCATAGCAAGAATGATGAGATTTGTCACTTTTCTGATTTAATTGAATAGAGCTGATCTGAATAAATAAATTTTATGCATCAATATTATTGTATAATTTGCACATCAAATCCACCTGGTATATGTCCTACTGAACAGGAACCTTCATAGTTTGGGAAAATTGATCCAAGTTCATCAGATCAACAGAGTCAATTCCTGCAATCACTTGCAATGAACTTGCATTCACAGATTGACGCCATTTCCCATGTATTTCTCGTCCCAACCTACAGCCTGGAAAAAGAAAAGTAAAGAATTAAATTCAATTACGAAATATGAGCACGCATTTCATCACAATAAATATCGCCATTCATAACCATACACAAAATCTGAACTTTTGGCAGAAAACAATCTTAAATTGAAGAATCATGATCATTTTACTTGTCAAAATTGCTGTTGGTCCAATGATAACACCTGGAGTTGCATACTCCCAATCCGTGTCAGTACGGTCTCGCTGAAAAATAGCAACTACCCAAGGATTCTCAATTCTCTTGTCATTTTGATCCTTATCCGGAGACATGCCACAAATAGGAGCTGTTAATGACGTAGAATGATGAACATATTAATCAACACTGTTCTTACGCTTACGATTGCCGGATTAAATCTGAATGAAAATATAAGATGCAGCAAAATTTAATAGAAAAGAGAAGCACCTTGACCTGCCGTTTGACATGTTCTGACAAAACCCTTCCACACACACTCCTTCCACTCATGCTGGAATCCCTGGTTGTCGGGGCAAGTTTTAATTGTAGCGATATTTTTCTCACATTCATAAAACTTGTTACAGCTTGGACCTATTCCGTATTTAAATCGACCTTCACTTTTCGGGCATTTGTATGCTGCGGAAATTAATTTTGGAGCTAAAATAATGGCAAATAAATGGAAAACTGGGTATTTTATCATTATATTAGAAATCAACATGCTATGATTATGTAGTTCAGAAACCTAAAAATTTGGTAATAATTCCTCTATGGTACAACGACTTGAACAATTTTCTTAGAGCCAACTGACAATAAAGTATACGATTTATGCATCTCAATTTCTTGAGTTCTCGTCATATTTTTCTAGTTTATCTCTAGCTCATCGCCAGGTACAATCACACAATGAGGTCATTAGTACGAAATTAACAGTTGATTATGGTTTTGATGAGAATGGTTTCCACAACTCGTTGTCTCTCAGTCATTAACAGAGGCAGGACAATATATCTAAAGATGGAATATTAATTTTTTCCCCGGTAATGGCTCAGGATCTACACTGGATACTATTAAAGTGAGTAAAAATTTGCCAGTCGATAATGAGATTGGATAGTCCATTTCCCGAGTTTTTTTATTTTTACCCCCCCCCCCGGCGCAAGGAAAAACCATTCTACTAAAACTGGATAATATACCTTATCCAAATAATAACTGGAATTTGGGTACCCCTCCATTTCTCTGCCGACCCCTCAACGGTTTCATTTGCCACTTTAAAAACTGGATATGTTACACATGAGTAAATATGTGCCCAGTGCAAAACTAGATTGCATCCTCAGCCTTACCTTACCCCCGGTGTGTATCCAGGGAGGGCCACCAATGGCAGCGTACAGTCCAGTTTTGGAAATACATGGTCTGTACAATTAGACCGATATTTTGCCCAAAACGCCCAACCGGGGGTTTACATGTTGCCTGACACCTTCCATTAAAATTTTCCGGGAGTGGGAAATCTGGAGACCGACCAAAAATAATATATTTAATGTGTACATTTTCTGGTATTTTCAATAAAACTGAGCTTAATTGACAAAAATTGGAAACTAAACCGTGCAAACATTTTCCTAAAACTTGATTTTCGTTTCAGTTAAAGTCCTGGGTCCACTATTAAATTTATTATCGACAATTCAATAGCCCCCATTTTGACACTCCTTGAGTATCTGGTCCCCATACTGAAACTGCCCACCAAAAAGTAAGTACATTTTGACACTGTTTCCATGTACATATCGACACTCGAGGGGATACTACGCGACAGCACATAAAAATGTTATCAATACAGTTGCTCTGATTAGAACTGCTTCACACTAATATAATAATTATTATTTTTCGAATTATTGTTATAGTTTATCTTTAGAGACGTAGCAATTAGCATTTAGTGTACTTATATTTTAAATTTTGGCTAAAAAATGAAACAATCGCAAGTTCATGCGATTCAATCGTAAACAAACCGCCTAGAGGTTACCTTGTTTGCATTGCCACCTAGCGGAATCGGCCCATTGTGATGTCGTGATAATTTATCTAGAATGTAATTACAGCCTTATTACGAGAAGGTACACACCTATTACAACAATTAGTACACCTACATCCCAGTTACTTGCACTCCCATTATCCTATAGACATTATCAATTATACATACTCTCGAGCTCCTCTTTTAAACGCTTTTAATAGCAACTTTAATTTCCGAGGGACAATCCAAGGCTTCACTCCGCTACCCACTTTAATTCTAGGGACGTTTTTTTCAAGGATCCGAGATTAAATTAAAGAAGTTCATATTTCATTTTTAGAACTCTCACATTTTCCTTTGGGAATCCAAGGGAATTATTAATAAATACCCTTGATATTAATAAAAGGTTTTAAAGTTATCAATTTTGTTTAATACTTGTGACCGGCTCATGCGGTATGTGTTAACCAAGGACACTATTTAACTTTAATAATTTATTAAGTATTTTTTCCAATTAACGAGAAAACATTTTGTTTACGTCAAACGTAACGGAAGTGGAAGTTTTGTGTTTCCTATATTTGCTACAGTGAACTTATTTCGCACCGATTTAATATCTAAGGAAATGGTTTCAAGATAAAATTGGAAAACATATTTCGCCGAATTTTCATATTAGCTTTTTTGTGTATTAAAATAAGAGGTGTAACGTGTAACAATGCGAATTTAAGTAAATACTACCAGAATTAATTAAGCTTAATACAAACAAATATTCGCTTGTTAAAAACTCCATGTTAAAACCAATTTATAAATGATAGAAAAGGAAGGCTCAATTATTCCTTATAATTCCAAAGGGTTACATCAACATATATGACTGCTTTTGAAATCGTCTTTGTAGCAAGTGGGACTACAACTTGGTTTTGAAAAAAAAATTCAATGCTAAAGAAAATTTCCCCCAAAATTGGTTGTAGGGTCCCATTTTAGAACTTATTCTTACACCATTTCGGAAATAATTGGAATTGGAATGCGTGTTTAATCAAATGAATCACATTAAATTTATTAATTACCGAGCTTTCAGCCACGAGCAGTGACCATCATCAGGGTTTAAATGGATTGCCTATGTCGTTTTGTGTAGTAATAATAATAATCTAAATTATCTATTTTTTTTAAAAATTATTATATATTTCTATTTAAAAATTATTTTAATCAAGTAATTTAGGAATGATGGGTTTCCAAGCGTTGCTGAGAGTAAAACCTTTCGTGACGTTCATTACTTATTATTTTCATAAATTATTATTAGGCTTTAGCCCTTGCTACTATGCTACCAATCAACACGGTAAACGAACGCCAAGGACTAAAGTACTTCTTACATTTAGGAATGTAACTGGATTTTTAAACCATTTTACTGAGGTACAATACAATATTTCAAATCCTAAATGGAAAAAATCCGATTTAGTAAGTATTTGGGTGAACCCAACCACCCCTGCATATGAGTTTTGAATGTCTATTGTTTCACGTTAGGGAACATAGCTATGACGCCATTGCGAGGATAAAAGAGTTCTGTACCCTCTGCCCTCTACCAAGCATAAATACGTTGAACCTTGAAAATTAGCAAAAAAAACTGATATGTCCCACACCTCAATTTGACTAACTTCAGATAAAAGTGGCCCCAAAACGGTTCATACCATAAAATTCTGTCTGAACCCTTGAAAACCTACCATTTATTCAGTCAAAAACAACTATTTTCAGGATATTATTTATCATTAAATGCGCAATGATGAACATTTTTCCAAACTATGAAGTAATAGTTGAGTTCATTTTAGGAATCAGCTTTGCTTTCCCGTTGCTATAATTGTTATTGTAAATATTTTTATCCCTGATTGCAACCATGTTTTTACATAGAAAATCACGCGGCAAGAATTGTTTGCAATTGATAGAAGCTCATGTTTGTAGCAATTTTACAGGCGAAAGTCTTTCTTATTTTAGTGATGTCGTAAATTAAATACAGTAAGTAAAGAAATAATTCCACAATCGAGGGTTCACTTCAGGTAAAAAATCTCCTTTCATAATTGATTCTGGCAGGAATAAAGAAATGCATTCCTTGACAGAAGAATTCCGTTGAAAACTTGAGCAATGAGTTTTACGGGTACTTTGGGAAAAAAGTTGGCCCATATTTATTTGCACCTCACCCTGAAGTCAATTGAGTGTTGAATGTATGCAAACTATAATTGATAATGACATCCGAGAAAATCTTCCGAGATTACCCTGTAGGTATGTAAGAACGAAATATTTAGCATGCTTCGGACATCTACCGAGCCTAACAAATAACTTCTGGTAATGAAATCAAAGTGGAGCTAACCTTCGATAGGGACCGCTGAAGTAGCCTGCTGTAAGCTTGTGGATAAACAACGTTATTTAATGTACAGATTCTCCTTGTGGATTGTGCATTTTTATGCAAATGAAAACTTTACCCACCAAAAAAAAACAGTAAAAGCCAAATAAATATTCTTCAAAATAACTTTTCAGCCTAATGTAAATTTTTTAATGACTTGAATCAGCACAATAATATTTAATGCATGATAGAAAAATGATTACTTTAAAATTGTTGAGCTATATGGTCAAAGTAAATTCCTTGTATTTTAAATGACCTAAAACGTTCTTTTACAGCTTATGTATACAATAATTATTTCGTTACATGCTATGACTTGAATACAATACATATATATATATATATATAATACTCAATACATACGGCCCTGTCTAATTTACACATTGGAATCAACACCACTGGAAAAAATACCCAAAAAGTTTTTGGAGGATTTAGATAAGATGGTACGAACGACAGTAAAAACTATAGTAGGCCTTCCAAGTGACTCCCCTAATGCAATGTTGTAGTAATCCGTCCTTCCTGGGAAGTATTTATACAACATTTCAACATTTGTATGACTCTATTAAAATGTGATGATAAATTCATACCATACACCAAAGATCTACAGGAAGAAATTAATGTGTATTTTGTCATTGGGAATCAATGAAGTTGAATTTAACACCAGAAGACAAAAACAGAAAAAGACGAAGCCAGCTAAAATAATGCGGGATATGTTAAGAGAAGAACAATTTAAAGAGTGGTGTCAGCTCCCGTCCAAAGGATTAGGAGTTGAATCATTTTCGGAAGTACAAGAAATAAATAGTTCAATTATATCGAAAGAGGGGCT
>JAQFXU010003024.1:0-17879 GCA_034693705.1 Spatulosminthurus flaviceps | reverse complement strand
CATTATTGCCGCGGAATTATCTCCGCGGAATTAACGTCAGCGGAAATCTCGTCCGCGGAATTAGCTCTTACCACCCTTGAAACTTGGGCATGCTACAGATTTTCCCTGAACTTGAAACTTCATCGTCGGAGAGGATTAGAAATTCCGGGTGAGGGTCGATATTCTCAAATTTGGTAAAAATTTTGTGCTCCATGATTTTCAATCCGGTTTACCTTTTCATCCAAAATTCCCTTGATTTTATACAACAAATGTGTTTCTTGTTGAGGGTTCGGATGAAGAATTCCAATGAGGGTGGAGCTGCCCTTGTGGATTTTTTGCACCAAATGGGTGGCACGCGACTGAAAGGATTTTGGATCAATTAAACTTGGCCACTTGTCCGGCTCATCTTCAAAGATCAAATACTCATCTTCGTAAATATTCATTTAGAGCAATATTTTCTTTATAGCTTTCGGACGATTTCGGATAAAATTGAAGCTGTTTAGCACTCCATTCTGGACAATATTTTCATCGTGAAGAATTAAAAGTTTCTGGTCTTGAGGGATCTTCAAAGCTTGAAGGAACCCTTGCCATTTGTTTGAGGTGACGATACTCGGTTGCCTCACAGCTACATCTCTAAATTTTCTCGTTAAAGAAAGCAACTCTTGATTTTGGAATATTGAGGATGCATCGACGAAAGTCCCAGAAGTCGCATCGTACAAATCGCCGAGTTTTCTTGGAGCGCCAATTGCAGGAATCTGAAATGTTGGATGTGACAGTTGAGGTTTTTGCAAATCTTTCGACAATTTATTAGAAATCAACTTGAGATCAAAATATTGTCGAACAGAAGTTCCATTCAAATCTTGGCAACCTTCAAAGACTTCACAGTGTACCGCGAGCACACGATTCCAAGGCTTGTTGAGTTTTAAAATGAGTTTTAGATTTTCTTTCCAAGCCCTTTGGTCCAAAGAGGTGGGACTGGAATTAAATACAAGGACAAACAACGGTTTGTTCCGGGTTTCGACAATCATGTCGTCCAGACTTGAACGTTCTCTTAAAAGTACTCAACTCCGTTCTTGACGAGAGTTTTACAAGCCAAATTCCTGGCCCTTGAAGTTTCCAGGACAATTTCCCGAAAGGATTTGAAAATACTTCGGGGTGAAAATGATGAGAATGAGAAATTATCCAGAAGCTCAATTAAATCTGATTTTGGAAGTTCCCTGACATAATTAATTACAGGGTCCTTGCTAAATTTACTCGAAAATGGTTTGTTGATTTTCCCAGCTGTTGAGTAAAATTTTGAAGAAGTAGAATTTTGCTTTATGATCCTCTTCCGAATAGCAAATGAGCGGTTCTCTTTGGATTGCGTGGGTATTTGAAATAATGTCCAAATTGGGCATGACAATTTCCAATAAAATTCCCTCAATTGGAGTAAAATTCGAGGAAGGGGTATAAATGTGGAAATAATTTTTAATTCGTACCAAAGATACGAGAAAATATTTCAGCGGAACTCCTTTCCCTTGATTGGTGCTATTTAAAATTGATCGAACCATTGCTGAAATGTCACCAAAATCCTGGACACTTTTTGGAGGGAAATCAGTATCAGAAAACGTTCTCAATTCCAAGCCGTTTTGGAAAGTTCCATTGAAATTTGAGTGCATATCTTGCAAAATTTCCATCAACTGATTTTCCTTTTGATCTCGATCAATTTCGTGGGACGTTGCTCTCAAGCTGAAAATCACATTCATTCCATAGGAAATGCCAACGACCCCTGAGTTCCAGAGCTTTGTTCCAATGTTTCATTGTCTATGATTGGGTAGATGGATTTTTCTAAGGTCTTCAAAGTCTCTTTAACAGTTTCTGTCGTGTGAAATGTTGCAGCTTCCAGAAAAATCATCTTTGGAGGGAAGCAAATATTTTGAAGAGCCTTCTGGCTTGATCTAGCTTGAATGTTTACGGCTTGGGTACAGAGCTGCAGGCAAGTACAAAAAATTGATGATCCGTACTGGTACCCGACCCGAACCCGAAGATTCAAGTAAAATTATTTATGGATCCGTACTTGAAGCTTCGGATAAGAGGCAGTACTTGAAGGTTAGAGTATTAAGTATCGGGTATAATTTAGCTATCCGAACCTGAGATAATACTCGAGTACGGATCCTAGTAATACCCGACCCGATTACCTACCCTTATTTGAACCCGAACCCGACTTTCGGGTATTTTTCAAAAATTCAGTTAAGAAATGATAAATACAAATTATTCGGCATAACAAATTATTATTGAATATTTTACCGTATGCAATGATTTTATATTTTATTAATATTTAAATATAAACTATTTATGTTATTAAGTCCCAAACCTGTTATTCCATCACTTCTTTTCAAGTTTTGAAAGTTTTGATGAGATTTTATGAAAACAAAAGAAGAAGAATTTTAAAAACAAAATAAAAAATCGCAGACCTTACATTAAAAAAGGATTATTTCAAGCGAATTTTATAATATATATTGCTCAATAAAAAAATATTTTTTTCTTAACAACTTATCAAATTGATCGTTCCAGACAGATTAACAGCTACTCCGACGAATTAGGTTGCCTTGTCTCTCACTGTGGCACACCTTACCTAATTAAAATTTAAGTGTCCAATTATGGGTTTCACCATATCATGTATACAAGCTTTGAAGTCATTCATAGTTCGAACTTGACGAAATAAGATCCGGGATAACAGAACAGTACAATTCAGCTCTCTGAGAACTACTAAAATAATAAATTATTACAGAAAAACTAGAACTACTGTTAATCAAGAAAGTCATTAAATTAATGGTTTTTTAGCCACACTGCACTACATAACATTAATATTTTTATTCATTATAATGTTTTACAACTCGTGTGCGAAAATAGATGAGTTTTGACCGGTTAATTCTTCGTACTTACAAATAATTAATAATTAGTCTTTTGGTAATATACCTATAATTTCCACCAAATAATGTAAAACCTACTTAAATATTAAATTCGCTGAGTTAACCAAACTAAATTTCAAAGGACACAATTCAGGAGCTTAAATCTTATTAACTAAAAGCTTCATGTTCTGGATTCTGGATGATGATGATAGTAATGATGGCTTAATTTTTAGTAAAGTATCGCACATTCAAATCAGCGTATGAAATTATTCATAACTAAAAATACGTACAATTTTGGCTAAAGCAACCTTTACGCAGAATTTTTTTCCAGATATCGGATTTACTCCAAATCGTCCAAATAATTCCACAAGTTAACTATTCTACTAAATCTAGACCATAACTTTAAAATGCGGAACCATAATTTAATAGAAACTACTGAATTGCATTAACATATTATTAATAGGCTATTAACCTTAACCTTACAGGCATTACCAGTTTATACTGTTTACAGTTTCAAAGGCTCACTAGCTAACAAAATTAATTTTGAATCATTATTGATTGATTATTTTAGCAACTTTGAATCTATAATTTGGTTTAAAAGCATAGAAAACACGCACACAATAATACAATTTATAACTAAAGAAGTAAATCGTCGGGTAAATTCCAAAAGGGGCTATAATTTTGTTTTTCCCATAATGTACGAAAATAGCCCCTTTTGGAATTTACCCGACGACATGAACTATAGGTAGTTTTCAGGTCATAGAAAGACAGGGTGTGCAGTTTTTGATTGAATCAACGACAATATCAATACACATTTTTCCAACATGATAAGGATAACCGTTAACCTGAGATTCTCAACATCTCAACCGATCCTCCAGCAGGAACTAGGACATGATCAGACCTCATCAATTTATTTGCAAAGGACGCAATCCCTATTATCCAAATTAAGTAACATTTAATGCATTAGCGTACTACAATACTCCTACCGCCTGTTGAACCTCCAATAAACTTTTCAAGGCCTTGGAGACGAATCCTTGCTGTCGGAATTCTTGCTAAAAAATTTTTTTATATAGCTTCCATTGGATTGCTCGGACTTCTCAGATTTAGAACTAGAACGACTAGGTGTCGGACTAGGTCGGCGGACAGCATCTTGTACAATCTTCTTCGGTTCCTCTTTTGGAGCCGGACCGGTCATTTGCAATATACGACGATGCACTGCATCCGTTTCATGTACACGGCCGCTGTTCCTAGTAGTGTCCATTGCAATTACACTGAAATTCAAACATCATCTTTATAATAATACATTGCTAAAATCCTTACTGATTCCTTCAATTAAAATTAATATCAATCATTAAGAGCAAGATGGAAAAGATTCTTGAAAAATCAATGTGGTTACCTTCAAGCACTCCACTCCTAACAGGTTGTCATGGACTATACAGCTCCAAATATTTTACGCGAATAACAGTCCAGTTCAATATCTACAGAAATATTATAAATTGTTGGATCGATATCGAATAGTCTCAGTCGGTAGAACTCAAAAAATTCCTATGCCCAAATAATGTCTTACGGTGAGAATTGCAGCAGCGGTATGAATCACTCAAGTCTTAATACTGAGCTTTTAAATTCCAGAATTATTATTCTTAGTGTTGTTGCTCTTCTTCAATAAAATGTCATTGCCACCTTCCTCCACGTTTTAATAATCCCAAAAATAGTTAAGATCCAATCCACCAACATTAGTAACTGCACATAATGGCTTTGCCTAAAGAAGGGCCAGAGTTGATTTATCCGTATCTAAAATTCAGGAAAGATTTCGGTCGTCAGTGTCAATTTCTTGAAGATCATGGCCGGACACATATTAATATCTTTCCTAATAAGAATTTTAAGAAGAAAGTTCGACGACTACGGTTAGTCGACAAGGAAATTCAAGCCGTTCCAGCTCCAGCCGAAACCGAAGTTAGTACAATAATAATTTAACATTTTTTTATAATTACACTATACAATACAACGTACGCATAAAAAATTCTTCCTCGAATATTTTTCCACGCACATTACTTAAGTACTTACATAACATATAATTACCTATTATACATAATAGTATACTCTTTAAAATGATATATGTTTTTACTCCTAAAATTCCAATTTACTGAATTACAAACTTACCTCTTTATCTTCAACTTTAAGAAGCACACAAAATACAAATTAATAACCCACACTCACGGTATCAAAGCCCAGAGTATTACTTGAGTCTTCAGCCAGGTTTCCACCAAGTCCACTGTATTTATAAAAAATCTCAGACTATATACGTATGTATGTTTTGAATGCAGTACAACAAAGCTTGAATACTGCAATAAAGATAGTAATTACAAGTACTTAAACACATAAGCAAATAGTAAACAAACTAATGTGCAGTTGCGATTTACGATTTCATGAACCACTTGTAATTCGAGTTCTCACTTCCGATTCTTTAGACATTCTCACACTTCTTTGCAAATAAGTCACAGTCAGTCCCTTTTCTCCTCACAATCACACCGACAACAAGAGTTTTATACTCACAAAGTTCAATGATAAACTGCAGTGTAGTGGGCAGTGAAACACACAAATGAAAAAATAATATATGAGTATGAGTATTTGTAGCCTTCAATGTTGTAGCTATGCGAGAAAGTTCATATACATAACAATTCCCATCACCAATTCACAATTGACAACGGCTACAGCTACATAGGCCTCAAAATGCTTTGTCAGCTGGAATGCCACTAATGCCAGGCTGGCGTAAGCACAGATATGCATACATATTACATAGTGTAAAAAGCAATCGATGTGTTCTTGAGTTTTGTTGAATGATTATTATGGAGGAACTGGAATATCTATGTATAGGTACGTAGGTACATGCACGTTCTCAAAACTTGGGCTACTTTTTTCTCGTAAATACCTCAGTCTGACTATTTTCTTACATAACTCTCGTATGGTGGAATACATGAAAAGTTTCGAGTATCCCCACGAACCCGTATTTTAAAAATGGGAAAAACTGTTGAAGTATATATTTGTGGACATTCCTGGCAATCTAATCTACTGTGCATATGAAAGTGTATAATATTTACATTTGATGATTTTGAAGTACAGATACGATGTAAATATTTTTGGAAAACAATGCTCGACAGCATGTGGGAAGAAAAATGTTGAAGTACAGCAAAAATTTATTGTGTTGTAATATTATACTAATATGTGGGTATTTGGAAGGGATGTGGTTAAAAGGTATGATACATCCTTTTCAAATCAAGTTTAAGTTATGAAATTAAAATTAGCCGCAGTTTCCGTCGTCGAATTCTTGACTTTTGTAATGTTGAAAGAGAGAAAGGTCCGTCTGAGCTTGATAAACTGTACGGTCGGAGAGGGCATACTGCGTTTATTTATACTATGTATAAATATTGGGCTGGCTGAAATTAAATGAATAACGAGAAATGATTGTGTTAGTACTTTGTGCTTAAAGTTTGCAGTTTGCACCTTGGCAGATGAATAACCTTTGAAAATAGTTATGTCATCATTTTCTGTCTCTGTCTGACCGAGCGTCTGACACTAGGAGAGCATCTTGTGTGTTGTCTAGCACTAGTGTAACTGTATCTTCGGTTGAGCATATATATAGAGAGAGGAGTATGGTATATATGCAGCAGGACTGCATTATTAATAATGATTGTATTTGCAAAGAGGTTGATTATGTTGGAATTGTTGGAAAGAGTGCATGACTCAGGCGGAAGGCATGTCCTTGGTTTCATGGTCAAGGGGTAAATGTCTTGTGATGACAGAGCCAGAGCTATAGTATGGAATATTAGCGTTTGGTGATGTCATCATGAGAGATTTTTTAAGATATTCCTGACTATAGCAAAAAAGAGGAGCTGTTCTTGTTTACCGGAGTAAAGAGAAAGGAGGATGCTATGCTGGTAAAACAAAGATCATGTAATGAGAGATAGCTTTTGAGAAAAGTAAATACTGCATACATACTCACACGCACATATGAATCCAGGAGCCGGCTCATTGATTGAACCAAGGAATTTTTCAGCCAATGATTTCACCCAATAAATTTAGAACCGAATTTGTTAGAACAGAACCAAAACCTTTTTTAGCCATTTATTTTTAAACCGAAAATCTTTGAACCAATAATTTTTTAACCAACAGATTTTTGAATGAAAATATATAGTTTGAACCAGGAAATCTAACCACTAATTTTTCAAGCAAAACATTTCTGAACCAAAAACGTTTTAACCAGTAAATTTATCAGCCATAGAAATTTAAATCAATGAACTATAAATCTCTCAATCTCTTAAGCTGGTTTCGCATAGATTTTACTCCGCGAATCGCTAAGCGATGCGACTTCCGAATAAAAAAAGGTGAGTCGCGATTAATTATATTGAAGAAACTCGTTTTGAAATCACATAGCTCTCCTATAATGGCTAATGGAACGGGTTTCAAGCGAGCGATTTCAGGAAAACACCCAACGGCCCAAGATTAGTTTGTACGAGAAATCGCGACCATAGTCGCTTGGTTGAGTGATAATATATCTACGGTCTGCAGATATCTGCGACGGCGGCTTCTATAAAAGTCGCAGTCGCTGCCTATGTGAAAATGAACGCGACTGCGATTGTACTACAAAATCGTAGTCGTAATCGCTCAGCGACTAATTTGAGGGCTATGCGAAACCAGCTATAAACTACAACTGATGTATGTTGCTGTCTACACTATTTTTAAAACATTTTTACACTAAAAAATGTTAACGTGAAGGTTAGTTCCCTGCTGAATTTAAATCTGCCTGTGTGACTCCGCTTTATAAAAAAACCGGCAGCAGAAGTGTGGGAAAAAATTATCGACCAATCAGTAGCTTGCCTTATATGTGTAAAAATTTTGAGAAAGTTTTCCAGATTCATATTCTCACAGCAGTTTCTAACGCTTTAGCGGATAATCAGCAAAGCTTCCGACGTAAACGCTCTTGCAGCACGGCGGTTCAAATTTTGACCCAACGTTCGTATGTTATAAAAATTGGATCAAATATTTCCAATCCTTTCGACCTTTTTTGTGGAGTTCCGCAAGGAATTATACTTGGCCGCTTGCTTTTTGTATTATTTATTAATGATGTTACCTCCCTACCTTTAGTTGTTTCACTTTGTACTTGTTTACTTTTTGCTGATGACATAGTGATCTATGTAAATGACAAAGATGTCAGCTCAGCACTAAAAAAGGCGGAGGCGACACTAACTGAAATTGACTTGTGGTGCCAGCAAAATGGACTAATAATTAACTTTGACAAAACTAAATTTATGATTTTTCACAAATCTAATGATAAATCTGTACCTTCTAACGTTGCAATGTCCTGCAATGGTCATGTTATTGAAAGAGTTTATAGCTTTAAATATCTTGGTGTACATCTTGATAGCAATTTAACATTAAAAAATCACTATATTCGTGTCAGAAAAATTGTCCTCTGCCATTTGCTTACTAAATAAGCTTAAACCTTACGTAAATTTTGATATGTTTAAATAATTAGTTCACTCGCATTTATTTTCCAATGTTGAATATTGTATTAGTACTTGGACTTGTATACCTCGTAGTGACTTACTGTATCTCCAAGGTAAAATAAACAAATTGTTATACTCTTTTGTTTATAAAATTAACTGCAAGAAGAGAAGCATTAGACGTAACTGCAAACACAGAGGCTCACTCTTTATCTCTCAAGAAAAGCAAAATTTTCTCCTTGAGAAATTTAATGTACTGTTCATTGAAGAATACTTTTACGAGTATGAAAGAGCTACGTTGGCATATTCTTTTCCAAATTCCAAAATGTGTGTTCTAAATACAATCAAGTGTTTACATACGAGCCTAACGTCCTCAATGTGCTACATAGAAATACCTTCAAATCAATTCAACATAAATCAATGGCTTTTGAAAGATCTATTAAATTCCGGAATATTCAAATGTGGAATAAACTACCACCTTCTCTTCGTGACCCTGACAATAAAACATTTTACAGTGACCTGATTAAATGGATTATGCTAAAGGTCGATCCTACTTCTTTATGACTACACAAATTAGTTCTCTTCTTTGTAATTGATATTCTGCTGTTGTATATTGTTCTGCTATTTTTATCTATACCTTGTATTTAAATGGGCCGAGTCGTCTTGGTTCGTTCGTTCAATCAACTGCACGGTTAATTAGCGAGTTTCAATGAATCATGTGAAAGCTTCACCTAAATTGCATTGGCCGGTGAGATTTATACGCATACACAATCTTTCCAGCCACGTATGTGGTTGGTGGGGGTTCTAGTTTATTTTAATTTAGGTTTGATATTGTCCGTCAATGGAAATCATTGGTTAAATTCGATGTATGACTTCTCAATCAAATCTAAATAAATCAAATCAAATCAAAAATTTAGTTTTTTTTCTCATAAGAAATAGTAATACTTTATTACTAATAAATATTACTTTTCAAAACAAGGGAAGTAGCGAGTAATAAGGGTAGGCTTTTAAAGAAATATGCTTCAACGAACTTTGTATGTTGGAATTATAAAGTGAAGAATCAATGGAAGGAATAAAGTAGTAAAGTTGCCATTGCTCTCAAAAATTGGTCCCTACTCAGCATTTGTAAAATTCATTGCAATTACAACCATCTCTCCGGGTATTTACACTCGACTCTAAGGAATATTTTGATGTATAAATGTCTTGAGCAATCGGTAATTTGCAAATCTGAGGAAAATGTTGATAAATAAACGTCATAAACTTAATACAAAGTTCGATGAAAAATTTGAATTGGTATTGGTTTTATTTTATATTCCACATGCAGCATTAATTCTGGCTCCAAGAAAAATTGGTTGAAAAAACTGTGGGTAAAATTAAAATTGGTTCAAAATTAAACGGTTTAGCATTTTTTGGTTAAAAATACCACGAGTGAATCAATTTTGGTTCAAAGGGAATTTGGTTGAAAAAACTCTGGTTCATATTACATCTGGTTCAGAATATATTGGCGTAAACGATAACTGGTTAAAAAATCTTTGGTTCAAAGACTTGTTGGATGACATATTTTTGGGCTGATCCCTGACTGAAAAATTCCTTAATTAATTCAATCAGCCTAGACCCATAAATACAAAGCAATAAAAACATAATGGGCCAAAAATATGAGATGTTTTGATTAGTTCACGGTAATCATAATTTCTTGCTTGTAGATGAACACCATAAGAGCAATCTACCAAGATGTGGGAATGTATCATGACGAGGGAGGTTGGCCAAAGGACGTAAACTTTCAGGAACCGGATATGGTCACTCGATATAGGAAGAAATTAGAAAAAGATGATCAGTACCAGACGTCTATGATGGAAATGACATCTGTAAGCAATTGCCATTTTAAGCCTACAAAAACTCAATGGAATACAATAAATAAAATCAGGTCATGCATTTCCTTTCAGGTTATGGAACGGCTTATTAAGCAGAATAATGCGCTAGATATTTACGGAGATTTCTTTGGTGAACCCTGGAAGGACCCAGACACTCATAAGCAACCCCCTTATGCTCACGTAATTGAAGTATATCGAGATTTCTGTGCCAGTAGACGACCCGTCAGTAGAATAACCTGGGCTCCTGATAATGTCGGCCGAGTTGGCATTTGCCATTGCCCATTAGAATTCGATAGTAAGTTACGTCAACAACCCACTGAAGCTTTCTTATGGGATCTTGAAAATAGTAGTCGACCCGAAGGATTATGTAGAGCTGGAACTCACATTGTTGATATGCGCTATAACCCTAAAGATATGCATAGCATCATAGGAGGATGCTTTGATGGCTCGGTAAGTTCCCTACAAGACATTAACTTCGGTAAAATTAAACTAAGGTTTGTGTGTGTGTGTCATGAATTTTACAAAACAAGGTATGTGTCTGGGACGCCAGAGTTGGACCTAATCCGGTGGAAACGTCACCATTCGATTGTTCACACGGGGATATTTGCACTGGAGTGATGTGGATAAATAGCAAGACAGGAACTGAATTTTTCTCGACAGGCTTGGATGGGCAGGTAACAGATACCGAATCGAGTAAAGTACATATCTTTAATTTCGACCTACAACCTTATTTAATTTTCTGATTTCATCTTATTTTTCTAAACTACCAGGTTATCTGGTGGGACGATAGAAAGCTCTCTGAAGTGATCGAATCCACATGGCTGGATCCTGAAAAGGGCCAGTGTCGACCCGATCACGCGCTAGGTGCTTCAGTCTTAGAATACGAACATACACTTCCTACGAAATTTATGGCGGGCACTGAAACAGGTAGATTTACCGAAGCACTTTGCAAGAGTCTTCGTTCACATTTCATTACGATTAAAAACTAATTATTTTAAGTCCTTTTATTAATCCTTTTATTAATCAATTTCCAGGCCAGGTTATGATAATGATGAGGAAGGGTAAAACTCCAAATGATAAGTTAGTACATGTATACAAAGCTCACCATGGTCCGGTGCGAGGATTACAAAGGAATCCAACATTTATTAAAAATTTTTTGACTGTTGGTGACCACACTTGCCGAATTTTTGCTGAAGACTGTCGAGAATCTTCTATTCTGTGGACAGCCCCTAAGGTACTTTATAATTGAAAGCAGAACATTAATTTATGATTTTAACCGATCGTAATTTATTATCGTTTCAGAATTCTTTGTATGCACATGGAGCTTGGATACCTACCAGAGCTTCTAGTTTTTGTTGTTGCCGACTAGATGGCAACCTTGACTTTTGGGATATGCTGATGGATCCTGTGCGGCCTCATTTAGTTACCAGGGTATGAACTTCTCCGTTTCAAAAATGTCTGATCTGATCCAATAATCTTTGATAGTAAACCTGATTAAAGTAAGTCATTGTTGTCGATAGGTATGTGATGATAGCTTAACAACAGTGGCTCCTTCGGATAATGGGAAGTTTGTCGCCGTTGGTACGGATCAGGGCTACATGAGTTTGGTGAGGCTGGCGGAAGCAATGACCACGTCGGAAAAGTCAGACAAGTACGTGTAAAGCTTGTGTTATTTTAGAACAAGCATGTATTTTGCTATATATGTATGCAGATATATACACATAATTATTAATTGATTTCATAAGTGAAGGTACGCGTTCGTCCAACGGGAATTTGTTAGTTCTTGTTTCCGAGGAGCCTTTTCAGGCAACGAAACCTTATCTAAAAATAAGTTTACTTTATTCACACGATCTATAGCCTCAGTTATTACTTTCATAATTTTTAGATTGATTCAGTTTCAATATTTACGTAATCATCTACATGTGTGCAATGCTTTTGTTAAAAATGGTCAAGAAAAAAACATCCAACCTGTTGTACTATTATGTACAAAAAATATTGGAGAATTATTAAGAGAACCCATCATCTTTTTACTATTTAGGAGCCAAAGTCTGGACTACAAACTTTAGCAGTTTTAGACAATTTTACGCTTAAGTCCTCTGACTCATTAAGGAGGATAAGAGGTAAAAATGTGGTAACTTTCTCATATGAATTTATATGGGCTACAGTGGAATCCGTAGCCGGAAGATTCGTCCATAGACGTTTTCATCCAGCACTTTTTGGACGAAAATTTTCGTCCAAAATAATTTTGTCCAGAAAATTTTCGTCCAAAATATTTTTATCCAGAAAATTTTTCGTCCAGAACATTTTTCCTCCAAATTTAATTCGTCTAGAAATTTTTTCGACCAATATTATTTCATCCAGAAATTTTTTCGACCAATATTATTTCTTCCAGAAATTTTTTTGTCGAAAATTATTTCGTCCAGAAAATTTTTTGTCCAAAACTATTTCAACCAGGAAACAGTTTTGTCCAAAACCTTTTCGTCCAGAAAGTTTTTTTCTCTAAAACTATTTCAACCGTAGTTTAGGTATTCCTAGTAATTGTACAAATGTAGTACGTACATCCATCTAATTCTTCATCCAACAAATATTCAACCGCGAGCAATGTCCTCGTATAATTCGTCAAGTAAAAATAGAAGGTAAATTACACATAGGACTAGCTTCCTAATAAATATGCTGTGAATAAATACAAGTAACTGGAACATTGTATCTTTTTTCAAACCATTCTTTTGAATGCTTGAATCATTCTTGTCAATTTGCATAGTCAAATTAAAGGTAGTAAATAATTTAAAGTAGTCCATTTAGAAAATATTTCTCATGGACATAACTAAACGTTAGTTTTACGAAGTTCTAGCTCGAAAAAAAACCACACTGCTAATAGCTCTTATCCATATGTATTCCAGCAATCAAAAGGAGTAAGAATTTTTTTATAGAAAAATAGTTTCAATAAAAGTGTCAATAATTTGCTGTAAAGATGCGAGTACTTCAAATAAATAATAATATACATATAATAATTCTGAATTTCTCATAGTAGCTCAATGAGCGATATGAATTCTTAAAGACCTTAATTTTCTCTTTCAATATCGCTATTGCTTATACTTTTATCGTTTAATGACGAGGAAGCATAGCGGGATCAAAATTTGATCCTAGACAGACGAAAATCGTGGGGATTTTCGCTTTTTTTAAAAATTCATCCTACCACCTCGTTTCGGAACAGATAAAAATGCAAACAATGACGAATTTCAAAGACAAAATTAAAATCTTTCCGAATTGCGGTAGCTCATTGAGCTACAACGAGTCGTTCAAAAGATACAGTCACGGGAAGATTTAAGGATCCGTCCATAACAGCACTCGAGGGTAGGACGGGAAAATAATAATACGTTGTCCAATATTTTGCCATCCAGAATGTTTTTCGCCAAAATTATATCAACCAGGAAAAAACTTTGCCCAATAATATTTGTAATAATTTAATAATTAATCATCTAATAATTTACCCCGAAATATTTTAACTGGAAAATAAATTGATCAAAACTGTTGAAACGATTGTGACAAAATTATTTCTGGATAAAAAATACTGGAAAAAAATTTCTGGTTGATGTAATTATGGACGAAAAAGTATGTCGATGAAAAAATATTGTACAAAAGAAATTCTGATCGAAACAGCACTACAGAGTAGGACGGGAAAATAAATCCCATAATCTCAATATTCTAATGTTATATCAAAAAAACATACCATTAAACACCACCAGAGATAAATTATACGATGGCCTTTCGATATTAATTGGGTGATGATGTTAGGTGAAAACTACTCCTAAACTTTCAAAGTATTTCAAAAATTTGTTTGCGGGTCCCCAGGATTTATTAATGGTTTTAAGTTCACACAAATGATCTAGATTAACTGGCACAGGTTTAGGGAATGTTTTAGAACATTATTTTTTGGACGAAAATATTTTGTCGAAAATTATTTCTCCATGAATTTTTGGTGCGACATTTTTTCATCCAATACTTTTGGTCAAAAATTATATCGACCAGAAAATATTTTCCCCAATATTTCTTCATCCAAATATTTTTTTCCAAAATTATTTCGACCAGAAAATTTTTTCTCCAATATTTTTCGTCAAAATTATTTCCACCAGAAAATTTACTATTTTTTCGTCCACATACTTTTTCGTCCATAATTATATCAACCAGAAATTTTTTTCCAGCATTTTTTCATCCAGAAATAATTTTGTCCACAATCATTTCTATTCATCAAGATGCGTTGTAGGATGTACTTATTTAAAAAAAGCGAAAATCCCCTCGGTTTTCGTCTGTCTAGGATCAAATTTTGTTAAATTTAAAAAACTTTTTAAATTTAGGAAAAATTAAGGTCGAATTCATGTCTCTCATTGAGCTACTATGAGAAATTCAGAATTATTATATGTATATTATTATTTATTTGAAGTACTCGCATCTTTACAGCAAATTATTGACACTTTTATTGAAACTATTTTTCTATAAAAAAAATTCTTACTCCTTTCGATTGCTGGAATACATATGGATAAGAGCTATTAGCTAAACGTTGTTATGATACCCCTTAAAATGAATGTGCACACGATTTCCATGAGTTTACCATCCCTACCTTGCCACAAGAAAAAGTTTGAGAAAATTTGAAAATTTTACGGGTACCACCCATGAAAACTAAAAATCTCCAGCTTAAATCGCATTTAAAAATCGCAATTTTCAATTTTGGGCTAAAAATCCAAAAAATGCAAATTTAAAAAAAATTCAAATATGAGTTAGCAGGTGGGTGACATGTCAAAAGGGCGTTTATATGAAGGGATGCATCCATTAAAACATTAAACCCATGGATCGGGGGGTGACACTTCGATAGGACTGCTTGTAAGTGAAGTGCAGCATAAGTTACAGCAGTCCAAAACTCTTTAATTTTTTATGGGTGTATGCAAGGGATTTCGACATCTTTTAATGAAAATGGTCAGATTTTCTGTGCCCCACAAAAATGTACATACTTTGTTGGGCAAAATTTTCGATTTTTATTTTCATTCCATCTGCCATCACTTTTTGGGACATAGGGAGCCTATAACTGAGGTTATCCATTTTAGTATGAAATTAATTTCGCTACTTGAATTTTGGTCAAATTTGTGATTTCCGCGAATTGGCGCCCAGAACTAACTGCGGCAATGATGAAAATTCATACGAATTAAGGGTGAACCATATACACATACGTATACATATACACGTACATATACATATACGAAATTCTGACGGTCATGTTTGCACCCCCGTTCTTCGAAAACGTGAACTAACCAATCATTCCCATTTGATGAACAGGTACCTTTCCTTATATTCCAATCTTTCAATTGGAATGCTCTTAGAGTATAAGGTCATCGAAAAAAGGCTTTTAGAAATTATTATGAATTGCATTCATCATGTTATCTCTAATACATCGTTTCAGACCAGTTCTTGCAGCTGTATTTGAACGAGAATCAAGACGTGAGAAGGTTTTAGAACAAAGAAATCGAGAAATTCGTCTGAGAAAAAGGGATAAGGAGAAGGCAGAAACGGAAAAACAAAGACTTGAAGAGCAGCAAAATAAACAGAAGGCTGATGCAGAGGCACAAGAAAAAGAAACTGGTCAAAAGGTTCCGCTACCCGATCTGACCGGAGGCAAGAAATTTGATATTGTTTATGAAACAAAGACTGATCCAATTATACAAGCTGAAAGAGAGTTCTTCCAGACTCTTCGACAGGTAAGGCCATTCTAATTTTCAACGCAATTTTAGAGTTGTTGGCATTAATTTTGTAAACATATCTTGTCAACAGGAAATGGAATCGGCCGGTGTTAATGCATTTCCAGATAAGAAGGAAGTTGAAAAGGCTGAAGGATCAAATGAAAAGTCCAATCCTTCTCAACTTTCTATCGACCTTGACAACATAGATCTATCGGGTCTATTAGATGATGAAGAAGGTGGGGAAAGTCGGAAACCAAGTAAAGGTGAGGATAAAGGAGGAGAGGACAAAGCCGAAACTAAAGAGTCCGCCGATTCGTCCAAGACTTCTGCATCAGGAGCCCCTCCAGCTGAAGTCAAGTCAGAAGAGAAACCACCGGCTACCGATCCACCAGCAGCAGAGGCTGCACCGCCACCTGCAGAGGATCAGCCTCCACCGCCAGAGGAACCGGCTCCACCCCCAGAGGAACCACCTCCACCCCCGGAGGAACCTCCAGTACCAGAAGAAGCGCCTGAAGATGGTGGCGCAGCTGAGGCAGCTACTTCAGAAGCCGAAGAAGGTGAAGGTGAAGGTGAAGGGGGAGAATAAAATAATAAAGCAAGGATTCAAACTTGCAACTTCCAAATATATTTGTTACTCTACTTACTTATCCCTATTTGGAACTAATACCTGTGAAACTATTCCTTTGCAATCAGTAACCCTCAATTTGACAAGTCTAACTGGTTAAATAAACGGGTAATACCAAATAATTGAGGAACAACCAAAACATTCCTAAGATTTTGCAATTACCCGAAACCATTTTGCATCAACCAAATTGCATTCAATTCCCGCTACTAGCATTCACCGAATTACATACGTTTTTATTTTAGTAAATTAAGTATGCAAACATACATAATACTCAGGCTGATGCATGAGCGAGCACAAAATACATGCAAACCGTTAACATGCTTTTCCTGTCCCTGAAACGGCAATTTCCACCTCGACCGCCCTACTCGGAAATTTCCACCTCGACCGACCCTACTCGGAAATTTCCACCTCGACCTCCCTACCCGGAAATTTCCACCTCGATGAGCTGCTCTCAGGTATCAGGTACTACCTGAAAAATACCCGTCGGGTCGGGTTCGGGTGCGGATTGAAGGAATTTAAATACCTGATAGATCGGGTCGGGTCGGGTACACGCAGGATCCGTACTCGCAAAGTCAAGTAGGTTTGACATCAGGTTCGGGTAATCAGAAATTACCTGAGTGTGACTTCAGGTACAAGTGCGGGTTGAAGCATGCAAAATACCTGAACCCGAACTTGGAGTTTCAGGTATTTTTCGGGTACTATTTTTATACTTTGTGCATGACTTCCACGTGATAAATTTGCGGTATTTTATAGTTACAACAATAAATTATGCGCAAGGTAGTATTTTTGATGTTTATATAAGTACATACATATATACATAAGCTGATTCATTCTTGAATTAACGTCCAATTGTCATGTTTCAGACTATATATGTATACATACTGGTTTTTTTTTGTTTTCTGTGACCGAATAAATAGTTTTAGACTTCATATAAATAATTTAAAGGGTAATAATTGCTATTGAAAACTAAAATCCTTATCTTCGGGTTAACTTCCTATATTAACAATAGCAGTTACCAGTCAACTGCTATGTTCTTCAAAATATCTTACGCTGTGACAGAAGGTAAGTTATAAATTGTTTGAATTTGTTGTTAATATGATAGTTTAAAAGAAAAGGTTGGCGCCTGATAGCTAAGTGGCTAGGATCTCGTTAACGAGTGTCGTCTGAGTCCCGGGTTCGAATCCCGGAGTGGCTTGTAGTTTGTACTAAAGGAAAGGGGTTTTTTCCCACTGGGTTTTTCCCCTGACCGCTCAGACATATGACCGCCAACGCGAGTTTACAAT
>JAQFXU010003023.1:0-17887 GCA_034693705.1 Spatulosminthurus flaviceps | reverse complement strand
GGCCTCTTTTGCCCGTGGCCTGATTTTCCCTCGGCCTTTTTTCCCGTCTGGACTGTTTTTCCCGAGTTTCCATTATATTTATGGTGTAGATACATTGAAAATTTAGAATATGAATTGCCTCCCTGCTCCTACCGTAATAAAAATGACCAATCTCCGCTTACATGGAATCGTTCATCTCAAATGGTACCATAAACAAGTCAACCATGTAGATTGTAGGAATGCATGCTGAGGAAATATGTGCGATAATGGTGACAGTAAAAGTGAATTCATGGGTATTTTGATCTACATATTTATTTAAATTACTATGTACCATTTACATGTTACTTTAGTATTTACATAGATATATGTGAATCATACTCCTTTCACCATTCAAGAAAATACATAGTTTTCCGATTCTTGGGTCAAAGTTACGAGGGAAAAGAGGCAGTAAAAAAGGGATTCACTGTTGGATATCAATTTATACTTTTTCATATGTATATATACATACCTATATAAAGCACATAATTGGAATAAAGTCCATGTAATTTAATTCCAAAAGGAGCACATATAATTATACTGAAATATATGATTTCAGTTGAAAATGTAGAAAAAAAATGTATAAAATATCTTGTCAATTATAAAAAAAAACACATTGACGATTATTACTGAAAGCTTGCCAACTTTCGATTTGATGTAATTGTCATGTTTTATATTATTTGAGCATATAACTCATAAAACTCAATAGTTTGTTTGCTTTTATTTTTTATAGGAAGAAACTTCCAGCATTAGAACTTTCTCTTTTGCATTTTTTCCAATAAATTCCACGAAAATATCCATACTCTCATTTCGTTACGCTACACAATAAATATTTCCAGTGCAGTAACATCTGCAAAATTAATTATGTTATTTTTGCATCCAAAATTTTCTCTGATTTCCACGAGTGCTTTAGCTGCTACGTTACAAAACATTTTTTTCACTGCTTTCAGTATAAATGTACATTTTTCATTGGTCGCTGTATGGCTTAACCTCAGCAAAGGAGCATACGATCAAAAGAAGCTATATCAACGTGTGAAAAAGCCCCATCTTCACAAGGGCTATGTCAAGAATACATGTATAAACCACAGAAGAGAAAATCCCCCTTTACTGCTCAATACATGGGAAAATGTTACATTCTTACATGGATACGACAGGGAAAAGTTGAGCCTAACTTCTCAAAGAAAGTAGAGAGCGTAGTGGAAAATCAAATGTGGAATCGGATCTGATCCTCACAGTTGAAAAATCAAAAAGAATAATTTTTAGGGGAATTCCCATAGTTTATTTGCTCCTCGAAATCCAATGGTTTCCAGTATAGTAACCAATGATAGAAGAAAATCATATTTGCAAAGTCTTCCGGGTGCACATAATGCGTCCCCTTAAAAAACAACACAGTTCAAACAAGCTCCTGATTTGTTTTCCCCTTGCACAAATTTTTTTCGCCAACTTTTCTATGCATGTTATTTTTTTACAAACGTGCGTATTTTTTCTGAAAAATAATCCTTGAACAGGTGAAAGTAGAATTCTTTTTTGAACATAAAGTCCTGGCCTTTTATTTAAAAAGCATGCGTAGTAATACTTAAGCTGGTCTGATCCTCGGAGCAAAGTTAAATTTACGCTTTAAAAATATTCTGAAAAAACCCTCTTCTTCATTTAAAATATACAGTAACATTTTATACACAGTCATAACCTAAAAAGAAGGGAGTAGGTCTTATGGTTGAAATCGCGTCTTTATTTACTTAGAAATTTATGGTGGAGACGGAAATTCAAATGTAATGTTTGAATAAATCCAATGGTAAAGTCCAGGCAGGAGCTTAGACTTCTACAGTCAGTCAGTAAAATATCCTTTGAATGATAATCTGGTGAAGGAGTTAAACGTGAGCAATCGTTATAGGTTTTGAAATTTTATGTTACAATGTATAAAGCTATAAGGAATGTAGAAGAAGGAGAGAGTAGAAGGAGAAGGTAAAGTTGGAAGAGGAAAGAGAGAGAGAGAGAAAAGATAGAGAGAGACAGACAGTCAGACAGACATTTCATTGAGCTGACGGAGAGAAGAGTGTGGAGAAGAGAGCGTCGAGTCTTGGTATCCCGAGGGAAATATGGGGAAATTTCAGAGCCCCTGCTTCCTTCTTATCAAAATGCTTAGAGAACCCATGTGAATCATTATAAACGTAATTTTTATCCCCTTTCTCTCTCAGTTACTTTTCTCTCCATCGTGGGAGAGACCAAGCAGAAAACTCTGGTCCTGGCACTCATCCTCATGTACCAGTGGCAGTGATAAGGAAGGGAAGACCTAGGATATTCGCGTACTTACACCTTCAGCGTGCTACACTTGTAGTAGTTACCTTACATAGCTTCCTCTCCCATGTTACATAAAAGATGCTCATATCCTACGGTAATAACTCCAATGACGAGCCTTTCTACCAAGGTAAATAAATGTCCATCGAATGCACTCTCAGAGCCGACACTCAGCATTAGACAAATCTTTCTGTCTTACATAACATACCGTACGGATTCCTATGCACTCTTAAACCTAATGCACAACTATGTATGTGAACCATTAACTCTTTGAGGGAATTTGGTTGGGAATTTTGTTCCCTTCTCTCTCTCTCTCTCTCCTTCTCTCTCACTTCGTTTGAAAGTGGGTTTTTCCCACTCTGTCTCACTCTCATCAGCACAACCATCAACGAAGTAGAACATTTTGCGTCAACTGTGTAAATAAAGAGCGTGTTTGGCTGGACACAAACAAAGTGCAGCATCCATTCCATTTTAAATGCTGCACTTTTCCGGAGCAGCTGCAAATGGGAAAAAATGGAGAGAGCACATTTTTCTTACTTGCAGGGTTGAGCTTCTACTCATCTGCTTAACAAAATCCCCTGTCCACCCCTAAAATGCAGGTAAGGATTTTCTGTTTAATCTGGACAGCATTTTTAATGGATAACATTACATATTAGGCTTTTGATTCTTTGCAAAGTATTTGCTCAGGATTTGTAAGTAATATTAAGTAAAATGTTTGACAAATAAAGAGGAACCCTGATAATTACATATTGTGAGGAATTAACTTTATTAGTGGATGCATCCATTCGTAATTTATAGTAGAGTTGAAATCCGGTGCTTCGTCCCCTAAACTCCTATTCTGTTCACACTTTCAGTTTTGTCCATTTTCGATGTGGACCTCAAGCAACGCACATCATGTAAAATGGAATGGACGCAGCACTATGAAAAGAAAGAGCAATGCCAAACCACAAGATGCAAGGAAAAAGGAAAGTTGTAGATACAGGAAAGAAAAGAGCAAACACTTTACGTGGACTTTCGAAACTCCGCTAAATGCATCTCCCAAGGAGAAAGACTACCTACGTGTATAGCTTTCACCTACAGAGAAAGTACCTTGCGTAAGAAATGTATTACAATCGTAGAAAAACACTTTGGCTAGTAATTGATAAGAAAAGTCATGAATGGCTAGGGACACAAGTGCACGTCCGTATCCGCACTGTTTTCCATGATTATTTTATTTTACCCAGTTTCCTTGCCTAAAAGTTTCTGTTTGTACAAAGGTATGTACAAATTACCTCAAGCATCCAGCTATGTACATATATATATATATATACATATTTATATATATATCCACGCTGTAGTAAATGCAAACATACTTTACCTCACGATGTCAATTTTTACCTTTTGTTTCCCCTGACAGAATTTGCGAATATTCTCACTTGGGTATAGTTTACAGTCTTCGTCTCCATTTATCCCTTCACTGTATAAATTTACCTTGTAAATACAGACACACAATTAGAGGTACAGGGTACCTATAAAAAAATTGGAACATTGCCCTACAAAAAGGGTACGAATTTTAGGCAGTAGTAGTAGCAAGAGAGCGAGAGACTTTCTATTGCATTGCAGACGAATGCAAAATGCACACAAGCATAGAGGAAAGCCAGCTGAACATTTTCATACATGTATATAGTTTGATCCGTTAAAGATGACATAGTTACTATGGGAGGTGCTGCTAGGCCCAGCTTAAAATATAGTGTAATAGTATACATGTACGAAAGCGCGGTAGAGTCTATGAGCCATGTACAAACGTCCTGAGCACGCATTAACTCTAGCCATAATTTTCTTTCTGGGTTAAACTAACCACACCGTGAGTTGAGCATGTAGTCCCATAAATAATAGGAAAATGCACCTTTATTACAAGCTGGGAAATTAAAGTGGAATGATGATTCCACTCCTTTCCCCCTTCCAAGTCCCTTTACCTCACAGTTTTTCACCTAGAAATTTCCAGCTTGTAAACATTTTCACGTCGCAACTTTCTCCCTACTGTCTCATTATTTTTTCTTACCATCAACTATACACAAAATTGAAGTACTTCCCAAAGCCAGGTTTCTACCTAGTAATTCTTGCAGTAGCTTCAAAACTTCCCTCCCATTTCTTCAAATTGGAAGGTCCATGGAAGGTCCAGAAACCTGATTAAAATTGATCGGTTTGTAGGAACGTCTCCAAAAAACATGACTTACTCACATAGACTGGGAGGATAATTGCATAAAACTCCTACTAACGAGATAATAATTTATCAACATGGTCTATAAATTGGCCATAGCTATTAGTTGCGAAGGGAAATTCCATGGGAGTAGTAATCACCTAATTATTCTTATATGGCAACCATTAAAGTCCATGCTGGTTTGTTTGATTGAGTGGGCAGGAATATGTGTACATGTAACGTATGAATATAGTCCACCTGTATGTATTGTACATGTGTATCTATGTCGGCGTATGTAATTCAGTTGATTAATATTCACCATTACTGGTCAAATTGTTGTCGGGCTAGCTATAGCTATGTAATCAGGCCAGTAATAATGAGCGGATATAAAAGGGAATAAATTGAGGCTCTCAAAAGGAGAAAGTCAATAGGACAGTTGATTGTTGGATGGGAATAGAAAATTATCATGGGTATTCTAACCACACAAATAAATAAATACAAATATAAGGATTGAGTCAAGGCAATTGCTGTTTATATGTAATAAACAATCATGGCTGGGTAACGAGCGTCTTATCTTAACGCCCTGGATGAATTTGCTCTTTTTAATGGCAACTCTCAGTGTAAATAGTACATCATTGCTGCGTAAATATGTACATGTGTATATGTCTAGGGCTATATTTATACCACGTTTAAACACCTGTACATACTGAAAAGTCACACCATGCGCACTCAATAACTCAATTTCGATTTTTTACATTTCTCTTCGTACATGTATGATGATATTGTGTATGCTAGAATGTATAGAGAGAGAAAAAATAGTTCCAGTCCCATAATGAGTTTTTCCTGTAACCACATTGCCGGCACGTAACTAACAATAGTAGCATGATGGCTGGTTAGTAACATATTATATAGCTTTGAATTTTTCCATAGTTTAGGAAAATACATTTGGAGGAAAAAACTTGGAGTGTTTTGCTATTTCATATGGTTTAGCCCTTTCTCTCCTGGGCGTATTCATGCCTGCATTGCCTGCACTCGGAGCTGTGGAGACTAGACGTTTTAAGCAGTCTACTATATGGATTGTACGTTCATGTTCCGGCATTGAATTATTTCATCGGATCTGGCACATGCAAACAAGGTCTTTATTATTTATGTCACTTGGATGGTTTGCCTTGCTAACTTGTACGGAACATAGAATGTACATATAAAAGCGGGAATTACAGAAGAGGAAATTTCTCTATATTAACAGTAATGTAAAACCCAACGTGGCTCATGTTGTTCAGCTTATAAAATATTTACCTTGATCAATATCATAATAATAATAATGACAAAACCCCTTTACGGCGTCTGTCCCGGTAGGATTTACAGTATTTATTTACTAGGCATTTCCAAATCATTATTTGGTAAATTTTAACTTACGTCTTTTCCATGTTAGTTAGAGATTTTCTTTGTTAGCACTCCTCAAGTATCTCACGTTATGTTTTAGCGCGTTGTGCCGTTGATCCGCTTGTACCGCTTGTTTTTGGGGTGGCATTTTGAGATGCCATATTGGTATTTTTTATCAACTGCAGATTTTTATGTTTTTATTTGATTTGCGTGCAGTTTTTGGAAAATGAAAATTTTTGAAAAATATTTCATGGTAACTAGACCCGTTGATCGATCGGGCCAAGTGAATTGTAAAATGCTATAGTTGAAGTTCTTACTTTAAAGAAAATGCTTACACCACAGTCTGGTAGATACTTCATTTCCCAAGGAAACTCTATACGTATCCTTTATGCATGAAAGGAAAACATTCGGATGAGATGTATTTAAGTGTAGGAAATAGATGGAGAAATATATAGAAAGTAAATGTGTGCATTACAAATGTATACTCTTATGTATATTTATTTACACTATAAACTGAAAATGTGTATGGGCTACGTACAGTGGGATTTCCCCCATTTCCTTCATCCTCATCCCTATAGCATTTTAGCGTGCTGAATGGCGGAATGAGTTTTTGCGAGCCGAATACATGTAGTACTAAGGAGCTTACATTTTATACATATACTAAAAGTAAAATAAAACACGTTAGAGGGTTTTTGCCTACCTTGACCATAAGAGGGACTGATCCATAATCCAACACAAATACAAATCCATATGAAGGACCCAAACCATTTTGGCTTCGTCTTCATCATTCTGATTGAAATGGAGTTAGTCCGATTAGGTTTTTCACCATTTGACGTTGTCAGCTCTTCCTCTTTTGCAACTGGAGTAGCAATATTATTATTATTATAACAGGGGACGACTCCGCCACCACGTCCCTTTTCAGCCCACTGGGATTTCCCAGTAAAATAGGGATGAAGATGTGGTGTCCGGTTCGGGTGATAAAACTCTTCAGCTTTCATTGTCCTCCCTGGCTCTACTTTTTTTCCCCACTTTTTATAAAATCCTTCCTCCTTTTACACAGTTACAAACTTACATAGGGACATAGGAGCACATAACAAGTTTTTTTTCTCAGTCACTTTTTTTCTTCACTCCCTTATCTTGTCTTTCGTGCGGAATTTTATAATTTTCCCTGGAAAATTCCTCTCCCTTTAGCCTCTTTTGATAAATTGAGATTAATGTAACAATAAATCTTGGGAGCAATAATGCCTTAAGATGGAAAGTAGCAAGTTACTTCCACTCCGTGAGAATATCACTACTAGTCCAGAATAAAAGTGATAGAAGGAGAGGCTTTTTCCTCTGTCCTACTATATAGGCTTTTCTTTCTATTCTACGAGGTAAAAACTCTCGTGAAAAATACCCCAAGAGATGAGCTGAAATAGGGCAAAATTGAATTTTCTCTCGTGTTTCTCATATATACGCTAGAATTTCTCCTCATACACCTCTCTCAGTCTCAAGGTTGCACCAAAGCTGTTTCCTTTTTTATAAAATACACACACACATATAAATTTATACACGAAAAATGGAGGATTCCCTATGTATAAAGGTCCTACAAAACTAGTCCCTTTGGAATAGAAAGTAGTCAAGTAGTATCTTCATGTATAAGAGAATTGGAGAAAGTAAATGTAAATTGTCACTTGTAGACAAGGAGGAGTATATCGTGAGAAATTCTTGTCTTTCCACAATTTTTTTCTCTCTCTTTCTCTTTTGCTCCCTATATATTCGGACAAAGGGAAAAAATTCGATGGAGCTTGGCCGACAAATTATAATTGTGATAGGTCATGTGACACTATTATATAGGCTCAGGAGGGTGGAAAAACAGAAATTCTTCTTTACCTCTCACCTTTTTCCCCCTTGTGTCCATACCGAAATTCCACACTTGACAATTCCACAGCAGTATATTCAACAAGAATAAAAGCCAAGAGGAAGAATAAGTGATTTTCACATTTGAAACACCAATAGGTTTTTATTTTCTATGCGTCTCCCCAGCTGTGTCAAATTCCCATGTTCACCAATCCTAAAGAAAACTCTGAGAGAGTCCGGGAATAGCCTGGAGTAATGCACATAAATGCACAAGATGAAAGTCTGGATATCTTTACAATGAAAGGAGAAAATGCACTTTCACTCAGAAACAGACTGGTACAAGTAATGAATTTCTTGCTTTTTCTTTGTGTTATATCAAGCCAACCACCACCCTCTCCTCAGTCACTCCACAGTAGCATGACGCACAATTGTAAACAAACCTTTCATGTCATTTTTTCTCTCCATTCTAAAAGTATACAACCTTTTTTCCAGGCCAAAAATCAATTTGATTTGTTTCTCTTGAAAAGGGGTAGATTGAATATAATTTTTCCCAAGAATTAAAAATTGATGGATTATTTTTCTTTCTCTTCTTCCCGGTTTACTCTATCAAGCTGATACTCTCTTCACTGATGAATTGGAAAGGTGAGGTAAACTTAATCGTTTTTCTCCTTTCTACTCCTTCAAGTTTGTTCCGCCTGTCTAGTTACTTATAGTATAAGGAGAGTAAAGGAGAGAAGAAAAAAAAACTTTTTTTACACTCCACAAAACACACCACAAGTTTTAACTGTTAGAGTTCAGTAGGTTCGGAGAGAGTAAAGGAAGGATGAAATTGTAGCTGGAGGATGTGGAGGAAACAGTTTTTTTCTTACTCTGCTCTTCCCTGGCTCCTCTGCCAAAAGGCTTTCTCACAGTTTTACTTTTCTTATACTTGCTAGACCAAGCTATACACGCCTAACTGACAGATCAAATGAGTCACAAGTTTGTAATTTGCAAATGAAATATGAATTGTCGTTGCAGAGTTCATTCACTAAATTCATGTATCATTTGCCTTCACTTTGCTCAAGGTATAGGATTTTTGCATATTTGGTGGTATGAGACAGAGTAAGAAATTCTCGTAGTCAATTCTTAAGTGAGTTTTTTTTCTAACTTTTCATATTCTCTCTCACTATAGAAAAGGAGTGAGTCTACAGGAGTGAGTAGTCACACGTGAAAAATATTTTTAAGGAGGAGAGTCAAAGGAGAAGAAAAAAATGAGAAGAATCCTCCTGTCAACAACGTTAATTTATTTAAATCTCCTCTTCAGTTGTTTTATATGGGATAATGACACTAAAATGTTCACTTGTTATTTTTCTCTCTTTCACACTCAAGACTCAGGCGTCAACCAACTGTAAGTCAGAAGTTCATTGAAATTTGTTTTTTTCAGTAATTATGTAAATGTGGGGGAAACTTTTTTGTCTAGAAAAACTTCAAGATATAATCAAGAATCTCAATTAACACTGATTTCTTTAGTTTCCAAATTTCTTTGGTTGATCTTATGACATTTATTTATGGTTCAAGGTTTGGAGCACTTTTTCCACTTTTTACTGTTAGATATTTCAGGGTATGTAATTTTTTTTGATGCGTCTTTATAGGTGATAATGAGCCTGGTGAGGATTATTATTACTGGGGTAGAGTTAAGTTGAAGGGAGGCATGTGACTGGTAATCATAAGAATGTGTGTGTGTTTGAAGAAAAGTTACGTAGGAATGGTTGATAATTCCTCACAGTGGGTCACTGATTATAGGGATGGAGAGACGAAGGTACGCGGTAATGAAATGTCAGAGCTGCATGCTTTCCGTAATTTCTCACCACTACTACCACCACCACCACTGGTTCTGTCTATGAAATAAATTAATGTTCAAAGGTATTCATATAGGAATATTTGTACTCGTCACTTTGACGGAGATGAGTATAGGCCTTTATAACTAGGGAGGATGACGAAGACAACGTCACTGTAGGGTTCCCTTTAATGAGGAAGTATCTGGATGATTCACTTGTAAAGAAATGTCCAAGATAATTTTTTTCTCACTTGTATAGTTCTGTACGTATGAATTATTTATTTGTAAAGGTGTGGACAAATTGAAGGAAAAATGTTTCTCAAGAATTTTGTTTCATTGAAACAAGTGAGTAATTTTGTATTATTACATGGGATTTTCACTCTTATATAGGAAAGTCATGAGTGAGTAGTTAGTCAAGTTGAGATGTTGGACACGTTGGATATATTTCTAGCGGATCATTTGTCAGGCTAATTCATTCCAACACACGCGGTTACATTCACTTGAGTACAATTAATCCTCTTGTTGTTGATTGTCACAATTTTTTTCCTCTCTCCCACTCACTCCTTCTTTTCTTTTGGTGCTTTTCAAAAGGATGTTTTTTGACAGTGGTGGTTGAAATTACACTGGACAGCTGAAGGTAAATTTTTACTCAGAAAATCCTTGTAATCTCTTAATGGATTTTAGGAAATGTTTCAACTTGTGTGTGTCTCTGGGATGTTTGGAGCGTTGACAAGCTTCTACCTTCTTATGGAGATACGTTCAAAAATGAGTTTCCACGTCAAAAGAGTGGAATGACGGGAAATTTAAATATGAGTTTTCCTTGAAAAAACAATTTTTTTCAAAATCCGACGCTTAATGAATGTCGGAGAAATGGTGGAACGTTAGTTCAATTGATTTGGTTATTTTAATGGTAAATTTTTACCTTCGACTTTCGTGTTGAAAACTCTTGTCTTTTTGGAAATTTTGATGAATATTCCAGAATTTTCCAAAGTTACTTTAATTTTTGTTAGATATCCCGGCACTATTGAAAATTGTGGGGTTATTGAAGGTTATTTTTGTTAAAATGCAGCACAAGCCCTAGTAACCTTTTTATTTGGTTTCCTCTACAAAATCCCTTTTGTATTTGTTAACTTGTAAAGTTCAGAAAAGCTTGTCTGAATCAATTAATCTTTCATGGGAACAACAGTCACATCCAACCCCACCGGGCTTGCGATACACACTGAAGGTAAAGCCGCTCGATCTCTTCCCGTTTACCTACCATCAGCCATAGGGAGCAAGCGAGTGAGTCTGCTGTGTTCAACAGAGCCCCGCTTCCACATTAGCCATTGCAAGTTTCCTCCAGCTTGTACATACTGAAAAAAAGTGTATACATATAGTACATCCAACATTTACGTTTGTGAAGAAGAGTGAGCAGCACACCCAATTCTGTCACAGTTTCAGCTCTACAGGGTCCTACTCCTACAGAATACTACACAACCAACCCAAATCCTATCTTCCTATGTATACACACTCACTCACTCACTCTTGTCTCTTAAACAGAGGGAAAAGATTTGGCGGGGACGGTTTATACCATGCTACAACCGCGACTACATCCATGGCTTGAAAAATTCTACGCAAAATGCATTTAACCAAGAGCTCCATACACACGCTGTACTCTTGTAATGCGGTTCTGCCCTTGCTCAAGACACTGCACCTTTCTGCCTATTGCTCATTGTGTATACAAACTATAGGTAGAATTTTTAGTCATTTTCTTATGATATTAAAATTTTTATCACTTACATATTATTTGCTCGTAATTTCAATTTATTGTATATATTTGAGAAGATTTCTTGACATTGAAATCTTACCTCTCATAGGGCTTTCACTATTGACTAAAAACTTATGCATGCTCAATATAAGTTTGCATATTGTAGTGTTGTTTGTATAAATATCGGATGAGCACCTTTGTTCGCGCGTTCCTTTATTAGCCTCTGGTGAAAGTTACTTTGTACGCACGCTAAATGTGCGTGTGTGTAGTTTTAAAGAAAACGGGTAAACCATAAGAGCCTTAGCTTCTCACACTGACTCTCATCCTCTCTACACTAAAGAAAGTAGAGAGAAAGATACGTGTACTGGATACGCTGCGATAGTATGTTTAGGAACAAAAGGTGTAGTTTAATTACAAGGGGGAAAACATTCTCAGTGTACAATTTTAATTCGCACATTTTATTCCATCAAACCACAAAAATTTCTCTTATGACTTCCCAGCAAGAAAACCATCTTGAACCAAACTAAGTAAATGCCATAAGGATGGAGCTTAACATGGACCTTGTACTATTGCATTATGTTTCTAAATTTTAGTGTTATTTTCGGTTTCTGGTAATGTTTTCGAATGACCTCGACAGCCCAAAGAAAACGTTCCGAGTTGTAATTTATGTGGTATTTACAACAAATAATGCACAAATTCCTCATAAGATATTTAACGTTACCCCAAGCTTCCCAATTTAATTCAACTTCCAAGGAATAGAGCGGGAGATTAATTCTTGGAAATTTATGGACTGTACAGATACTTTTTGGGGGATTTTAGTAAGTGATCTTTTCCATTTTCTTGAAAGCTATTATTAGAGAAAATAGTGAGTATGAGGGTGCCGAGAGGAAAATTTCTCTATACTTATCAATCATTTAGTGTGATTAAAATTTTGTTTATAAGAGACCTTTAAAATCAATATTATTATGGCAGACCCTAAGAGAATAGTGTGTTATAGCACTCTTGATACTTTTAAAAATTAATGTACAAACTTTACTTGTGTATACTCAAAAGGATTGCTCCTTTTGGAGGAAATTTGATTTTCACGGATAGATGTGAGCCTCATTACCTTGGATTTTCATTCATCTTTCTTGAAGTGAATTGACTTGTCAGATGTCATATTTAGTTTGGAAAAATGCGTGGATTATTTTTTTGAACTATTTCTAAGTCTTTGTATGTAGTAGTAGTAGTAATTGTTTTTGTATAACTTGATTTTTTATATTATAGTAAATGTATGATTATTTCTAGGACTCATTCTTCTATTGCCATGTGTATAGAGAAATACAAGAGAAAAATCCAGGTAGAACTAGGTATTGGGTACATGTTATTTTTTAATTGGATATTTAATATTTAATGGAGTAAACGTCATTTCAGTTGACAATATCAAAGCAAGAGTAAATTGATATAAGGGTCTTGACAATGATGGAAAAAAATGTCACTATTTATCCTTTACTTTTCAATGGCTTCCCACACTCACTTTACCTTACCCTTTACATACATGTATGTGTTACAACTATATACTAAAAAGCCAATTGAAACCTTCTCAGTCTCCATCTGTCATGTAAAGAGTCGTTGCAATACGTGAGTCTTTCCACGACGTTTTTTCAAGCTCCACTCACAATCACTTTGATTTTCTCCCTTGGATCCTTTTCCTGTCGCCAATCATATTTTTTAACGGCAAACTGACGTGAATAGACTGGAGGTAAAAATTTTGACGTAAATAAATTTCTCCGATATTCTTATTCGACATTTAATATTTATCCAGGCATTTAACTGTTTATGTAACAAATCTATGTCGTTTGTACACAAAAATCTATATTTATATAGTTTTCATGTGTAAGCCCACATTATACTCTATGTACCTCCATCATACAGAATGAATTTAGCACATGCTAAACTTATGAACGTTGTATGTTTTATAGGCGATTAATATTTTAGCAACAATTATTATTATTACACAGCTAATTAAATCAAATGGACATTCGATAATTACAATTGAGCTTACATCAACTATTGCGAGCAATTAAATTTAAGGCTTATTAAATCCCTTTATAAATCACGGACTTAAAATTTTCAAAATTTAAAAAAAATTGTTTTGACCCTATTTTTCCTTTAATAGCACAGCACGTGTATTTATTATTTACTAACAAGTAAAATAATTAAAGGAATAATTAGGGAAGCAATAAGCAAGCGTTTTAAACTAATCGTTCACAATAGGGTAAAAATTCTTGAAGAATTTCCAGCCAAACTGCGTCAAATATTTGTCTTTCTCATGATAAAAGTCGATAGCACATTATTTTCAACGTAGCTTTTTTTTATTTGGCCTTTTTTATGCAAGCTTGCTCGAATTCTTCAACTATTACCATTTGTCCTACACTTGTGCCTACGACCCCAGCTGAATGGTATTGAGTACCGGGTTCATAGTTTGTAGAGAGAGAGAGAGGGAATTCGATAGAAAGGCGAATAAACACGCGTGTACGCACGTCTAAACTGCGTGTAGACGTAGTGCATACTAAAGTGAGGAATCTACCAAGGAGCATCGCCACACTGACAGTGTCAATAAGAGAAAGCAATCTTACATAAAAAAAGATAGGGAAGTATTCTTTTCTCTTTAGGACCAAAGCCAAGGATATGCGCATGTACATATGTAATATACAGAGTAAAGGAGTAAGGAAGGGAGAGGAAGGAAGAAGAGCTCGGTGCCGAGAAAATATTGCGGATTTGTTCCAGATGTAAAGCGTGTCAAAGTGCTGATGATGTTGGCAGAGCTAGTAGCTGGTTGCAATTAGAGTCCAAATGAAATGTTATTATTACGTACGGGCTCCTTGAGTGACTCTTGTGAAAATACTTTAATTAATTTGAAACCTACGACGATCACGACAACGCAGACGACAAGAGCTAGAAGCTCGATAAGAGTTAGAATATGTCTAGTAGGCGAGGTAGGAGCATTTCTAAATCTATAGATAGGTATTATATGCGAGTGTACACATTAAAGGGAGAAAAGACCGCTGGAGCAAAAACTTGTTAATGCTGTAAGAAGGCGTGTATTAAATACATACGTAGACATATACGCATATAAATGTAAATACATACAGATATAAAATATACACGCTGGGAGTAGGCAAGTGTAGAAACTTATGGATGGATTAAGGGAGCGCGAGTTACTTTTTTAAATCTTATTTCCATCTTTGCACACACACACACGCAACAAGAATCATAATCCGTATTGTTTGATCAGTATTACATTTACTTAACGTTTCGTTCCATAATGTTAGATACTTATCCTACAGAAGCCACACATATCATTAGGCCGGTTAAGATGAAAAAAGTACCTAGTATAATCCGCTCTCAAATTGCAATAAATTTTGGTGTTTACAAAATTTGCAATATATTTTAGCACCTTAAAAATTCTCCTGTAATAAAATAAAGAGTTTGAGACCTAAAAATGCCACTATAAAACCTTTGTAAATTTCTTTGTTACTTTACACCCCCTTTTAACTCTACACGTTTATCTACAAAAACGAGATATTATAAGTGTAAGTTATTTATATGAATATTGCGTAGTGATAATACAGTAGTAAAAACCATTCCATGTTCGTTTCCTTAAAAAAACGTTATCTTCCAGAATTTTTTTAAGCCACCAAAGTCAGTTTTTATGGTGGTGTATAATTTACAGTATCTTAAAATCACAGTTTTTTCTAGATATTTCAAGAATACAAAAGGTATTGAAGAATAAATAGTTGAAGGGGGTTCATTTGAATAAAACATTCTTGGGGAGAAAAAGGGATGTCTGTCAAAAGAATTTACAATTCTTAAGCTTTTAATGCAATGAACCTTATTGAGTCTTCTTTTCTTCCACGTCCCATCGATTTTTTTAAAAGTTTTTTCATATATACATAAAAAGGTTACACAAAAGCAAAAAAAAATTATAGTCAAAGGTTGATGTTAACATTATATGATTTTGTGTGCATACAAAAAAAACACTCTTTTGCAGACATATGGGAGTATGGGACAGAAAGTAAGAGAGAGAGAGGGAAAAAATGAAACCTTTGACTTCTCAAATATTTATACACGGAGATCCATGTCTTGCTCCATAAATATGATTGATTGGAAAAAGTTTATATGTAGAAGTCTATACATATAAAAAATAGGAATCACGGGTAAAAGTATTATTTCATATAAGAAACAAGTCCCTTGGTGTTTTTTATTGGGAATTAAGAATTTCATGCCGACTGACTTGACAACATGCAAATTGCATGTTTCATGCCTCCTTTAATAAATTATACAAGCTATATGCTTTTTTGAATTTTCTCCTTTCCATATGTACACACACTACATGCTATTTTCCTATGACTGTACATGCTCTCTACACTAAATAATATGTTACATGATATATATCCTGGGTATTACAACAACCCTCATGTATTTCTCTTCGATAAAGTGAAGAGGCTTTTTCCCCTTTCTTTTTTCCCTTCCTCTCTCCTCACATTATTGTTTTCCCAAGACATCGTTTAGAATGCAAAAACAAATGCATAGTAAATTAATGTTATGAGAAATCATTTCCAATTTTCGTTTTTTAAAAAAGTTCCTTCATCAAAAACTTGTTACATCACACAGTTATTTCTCTATTTCACCTTATCGTAACCATGGTTTTCCTACGTGATATTATCTCCCCATAAATTTTAGTCGTTAATGCTATACAGCAATACCAACATGCAATACCAAAGATTTTATAGTGTATAATTAATACGGGTAAAAGAATGCTCTTGAAAAAGGCTACCCCAGAGTTGGAAAAATTTTCAGTTGAGAATTCCGAAAGAGCATTCCTCTGGAAATCCATTGACTCCTTCGAGATTGACAAAGAGCAAGCCGGCAATCCTTACAGTGACACTCATCTCCTCTTACTCCTCCACCTCCTCCTCTCTCTCTATCTCTCTCTCTAAAACATCATGTGAAAATTTCTATGCAAAAGGAATAAATGAACTAGAAGCTTTTAAGGCGGCTAAGCTGCTACATGTATAAGATTTTAACTTGAAATGGAAGACTCTATCCATAGACAAACCACTCGTAGGAATAACATTCCTATGAGTAACATTTTAGTGCATAAATATTATTTCCCATTTGAATTGAAAATCTGTGAAGGGTAAGTAAGGAGCCTTTGGCTGTGGTTATAATGCGGGGGTGAGGAGGATATAAATTAAGCCATGCCAAAAGTGCATATACATATAAAAGTGTTTACATACGTAAACTACTACTACGCTGTAATTCATACATAATTTCATATAGCTATACGTGAATATTGATAAGGATCATGCGTAAGATGAGCCTTTATCCATATGCAGGCATAGTTGGTAATTTCAAGCCTTATCATATTATTAGGTTTTATTTGTCCTTACGTACAAACTTGTATGTGTAATTTTAGGACATATAAGGACGAATAGGAGATGAAGCTATCCACGGAATGAAACTTGTCGTGTTTCAAGTCTGATTCCACATCTAAGGAAAAGGAAGTTCCTTTGAACGTAATTACTGCCGAGTGGTCGGCTTCCGAAAGTTGCCATCATGGTTAGGAATATATACTTGGACTAACTTCCTATCCTTTTTTCCTAGCTTCCTTTTCTGTCTCTTTCAGCTTAATAGACTTTTACTATACATTATTAGATAGATAGGAAAAGTCTTGGAGACTTTTCTTTTTTTCTTACTTGATATCATCATCTTGATTGAAGTTGACTCACTCACTAAGAATGCAACTTGACTAGGACTGCATACGAAACTAGCAAAGCACTAGTTTAGGAGAGCGATTCCCTCCTAACGTTTTTTTCTCCCTAGAATTTTCTTCTCTAGTACGAATTCATTAACACTACCATTTCTTTAAGAGTTTTCCCCACTCAACGAAATACACTCAATAACATTTCATCTCCAAGGTTTCCTTCCTATAAGAAAAAACTTTCAAGCTAATTTTCACGAGAAAAATTGTTCCACAAACATTCTACTTATATTTTTTCTCATCTCCCTTGGTATTTATAATTGACAAAAAATCCGATACCTGTTTACAGGGAAGTAACTTTTGGTGATAAAAAAACTTGTATTATGTATAATGTATGTAACAATAACAATACATTGTAATTTAAAGGTTCGCTTTAAATAGTACAGATATACATAATTATAAGATTGAAATACCCCTAGAAAACTCAGCATCGTCTCATAAAGCACGCAACTACTTCATCATTTAACATCAATGTCAGCTGAAATCTTGAATAAAGCTATCTTGAAATCACATCAGTGCAGTCTGCATTCATCATCAACCCTCATCAACAATAACTTCAGCCCTGGCCCTTTTTTATCACCCAACGTTGAGCTGGAAAAAATAGTAAATTGAAAACCCTCCAAGTGCATTGCCTCCTTCTCCTTCTTCATACAAACAATACAAAAACCCTCTTGAAAAGTTGCACACATACATATATTCCTTTAGAAATATCATACTTCTTGATGATAATATAAAAAATCATCGCTACGCGATAATTTAATGCCGTCGCGCAGGGCGGCGTTAGCTACGGCCGTCTCCTTTCCCTCC
>JAQFXU010003022.1:0-17897 GCA_034693705.1 Spatulosminthurus flaviceps | reverse complement strand
ACTTACAATAATAATATAATTCTTCATGCTAAATGTCCCATGCTTTTTCCCACTAAAATATCTAGACATAGTATTATTTATAGAGTAAGTGTGAGCAAAATTGTTTTAACATATAATAGGGCCACCTACTTATAATGAGTAAATAAGATTTTTTCTTATCCAAGATTTTTGTTGGAATTTTGATCAAATTGCGCAATAGAATTATATGATTATTGCATATAAATTAGTTAAGCTTTTAATTTTGTAGTAAGTCGGCGAGACCCTACGTGATGTAATTTGGCTCCGGCTTTGAAAGGGAAATAATTATAAATAAACCCAGTTAAATAATAGCTACTACTCCGAAGGGATTGGGTATATTCACACAATTTATTGATTTCAGACATAATTCTTTATATGGAACAACCGTAACTTATAAGATATGGAGTAAATAGTACTTGATGTATGTGGTAAATGCTCCCAGATACATCTCCCACAATAACAATAATAATATGTAATTAATTCTTTGTATAAAGAATCCTCGTGTAAATAAATAGCTTTCTCTCTCTCTCTCTCTATCTCTCTCTCTCTTGTACAGAGCCTATTGCTAATGGAAGGGATAATTACTGTAGATAAGACAGTGTAGAGTGTAGCAATGGAATGAACAATTACAAAGCTAGGGGACATTGGATGAGCAAATATTTACTTTCTTTTGGTACTTGGAAAAAAAAGAAAGTATACTAAAAAAGGACACTTGATTCCAATCTATTTGAACGTTATCTCGGATGTGAGTTTATTGGGACAAATCTATACTCTCAAGCCCAATGAAATGTTGAGAGGAAGCAAGTCTTGGCCTGGAAACATATGAGTGGGATGGATTTAAGGAGAAAGTGCATTTCTCCGGAGGGATGTGGGTTAATTGGAAATCCCCTTGTAAAAATCCAAGGGACATGACCTTTTCGTCTATTGTATGTGTCCTGTTCAAGGGGTTCTCACAACTATACTCATCCTATTTATAGAATACTACTTATTTTATCAAAAGGTTCCCCTTTTATTGTGCCCTTCAAACCTCATGTTTACTCTTGTGACCCACTCATGTAATAATATATGTGCTACTAAGAAAATTGAACGAGTCAAAAAAGTGTGAATGGAACTTTAAATATACGTGAGAAAAAAGAATGATATGAAGGGCAGAGTGAAAGTCAAATGGAGGGAGAAGGCCATGTAAGAAGCTAGGGGATGAGATTTCCCTAAAGTATAGATATATGTAGCACTTGAGAGCAGAACTTTGTCACCAAGTAATTTAACAAGCTAAACGTTAAAGTTTAGCTAAGAAATTCTAAGCATAGTAAAAAAAATTAAAAAACTTTTTCTCTGCATCCCAAAAGTGAAGGAGGACTAAATAAATTTGCGAGGAGATGGAACAAGGTTATTTTTAAAATAATTCTCAATTGAGAGTTAAAAAAAGAGAACCTACGTAGAACTTTCCTTCTTGGATCCATCAATGTACTTGTGCATTAAAATAGAAAGAGTGGCTTATAAAGAAATTGGATCATCACAGATCTCTAAATATGTACATACTTGTAGTCGGTGTGGAAATTCTATCCAATTTAGACGCTTGGATCTAATTTGTTCAAGCTTATAATGCCTTAAGAGTGGGTAGTATTATTGACTTAGAATAAATCATTCTCCAACTGCATGGCTTTTCTATAGTGTCGTATGGAATTTTCCAAATGGCAATAATATAACAGAATGTATAGAAATCCAATGAAGAATGAGGTGTATAGTTGTGGAAAATTTTTCCCTAAGCGTAAAGAAAAAGTTGCCAGGAAAAGAAATGACGGATTTCTCTTACTTTCTCGATATATTGTACCTGGAGAAATGTAATAAAGAAAGCTCATGAAATAATTCTGGGAATTTTCTAAAAATGAAATTTATTGATGCAAATTTTTCCATATGGTAGATAATACTTTTTATTGGACTCAAAAAAATATATAGGGGAGCAGGAGGAGTTTTGCCTCAGTGAATGGTTAAGCCAAAGTGGAGAAACTACGCCACAGTGGAGGCAATACGCGTCATGGCGTTTTGCCCCCTGCGGCCTAATGCCCCGACTGTGGCTTTTTGCCTCCACTGTGGCGTAGTTCCTCCACTTTGGCTTAAGCATTCACTCAGACAAAACTCCTCCTGCTCCCCTAAACATTGTAGCAACGGAATATAACAACAAGGGTAAAAATCATGGCTCCGCGGTAATTTAAGGCGGTCGCATAGGGTGGCGTCAACTACAACTGTCCCCCTTCACCCCCTTTACAGTAGAATGATGGAAAGTTCCCGCTCTTAATACTTTGGTCCCTTTTCCTATACCTTTGGCATTGATTTTTTTAAAGCATACATGAGAATGATTTCAACCATCTTGAAATTCATTGCTATCGATGAGATAAAAAAAGTAAAAATTAGATAAAATTTCCGGTATTTTACTATAGGGAGGTTGAAACCGCCCTAAAAAGTTGTCCCTCCGTTGCCCCGGATATATTAATATCCCAGAAGACTTGTGATCTTGGTTGATTTTTAGTGATCAAGGGTTAGATATAGTTATAATGGGCGGTAAAAATCCAATTTAATATAAATTTGAAGGGAAAATGTGTATGTGAGAGAGAGAGAGAGAGATATGAAAATCCCAAGATTTATTTTCTGGTAAAGTAGTCAAGCCTAAATTAGAATTTTCCCTGAGGGAAGGATTAATTCCGATGACAAGGTTCAAAGAAAAAAAAAACTTTACTCTCTACTGGAAGAAGCAACAGTTGGGAAATGGTAAATTTTTTACAACCACGCAAAAATGTCCCGGAGCTTCAAACCCAACTCTATGTAGTTTCTTGGAAAATCCCAGTACATTTCAACAAGTCTCCAAGTTACAAGGATAATGAGAACATTTCCATGAGAGACATGCAATTTCCCCTAAATAATAGTAGTAGAATTTCTAAGAAAAAAATTGCGCATGCAGTTCAAATACGATTTTGGGGAGGATTACAAATTAAATATTTCAAAACCTATGTCCTCCTACATTACCTCCATGAACAGGACTAGTGTAGAAAATTATATCTAAATATAATTTAAATGTAATGTAAATATTCCTGCTTAAAGCTCTAGCCAATCCTCAAATACAAAGAAATCCTTTCGCTGGAGCTTAATTCCCTCAATGTTTTTCCATACTACTAAAAACTGCAATGATGAATTTGTATGAAAACAAAAGATCCCCATCCTTTCCTTTCCAAAATTGCATCAAAATATTACACTAAACGGAACCCACAAAATTCAAGACGCTGTATAAAAAAATGTGTATTAAAAAAAAGACGCTTTAATTCTTTAGCTTCATCAGATCCTTTGGATTTCTTTACAGACTCAGGTCAGGAATAATAGCACGTTAATAAAGTTGACAAAAGGAATTGAATTTCTCACAACTTATTGTATCCATCACAATCCAATAATTTCTCGTGCTCTTTACTGAGTCTATGTGGATGGCTTGTAAAGTATAATACAAAGCCTACTCATCATGCTGCGTACTACAAACCAATATAAAAAAAAGTAATCCAATTGGTTTGTCCGTATTGAATGACTTCCTAAACAAATGCCCCAATTTCCCCTTCCACGGCTTCTTTAGTTCAAGGTAAACTTTTCCAACAGAGAGAAGCAATTTCTTCCTGTGACCACAAACTCCACCACAAAACTACCAAAAGCATGGAAATAAGATGAGAGTATAAGTTGAGAGTAGTGGAACCCAAATTTTCTATTACAAAGTTCCTACACTACTACGGTCCCTTTCATTATTTAAATGCATACTGCAGGGTTAAAAGCCACAAGCTTTCACTCCGAAAAAGTCTTGAGAGAGAGATCTTCAACAAAATTACACAAGGTTCCAAATTCTAAGCCCCAACATTACTTATTCTTATTAGAGCTTATGGATACAAAAGTAATATTACAGTACATGTAATTTCTTGCCTTCTAATCAAACTTCCAATTATTTAACCAACTCACCATCATTTAAAATATCTCAACTTTTTAAATGATACTTTTTTTCCAACGCTCCTACTACTCTTACTTACACTCCTAAGATTTCCCTCTCTCTCTGTGAATGTTATAGCCTGGAGAAGGACAATGTTTCAAAGCTTTTGCTCGTGACATAAGAATCTAATTAATTTATATTCCAAAAAGTCCGCTAAAAACCAAATTTAATTCTCTTTCTATAATGAACAACTATTATTTATTTTATTGTTAATAGGAACTTGCTCACATTAAGTTTTTCATTATACTGAGAATACATCCAAGAAATTTACCACTAATGCTTTTTCTAATTGGCACTAAAATCATAGCATATTTCCTATGATTTCTTCCATATATGTGGTAAATTCTCATTTGATTATAAAATGACATAAATAAAAATATTCGGGATAATTACATTTGTGAGTCTCTAGAAGGAACATGTAGAGCTGCACTAATATGTTTTCTCCCCATTAATTTGCATTTGTCCAGAGTCTTGGAGCTCGTCCAAAAGTCTCTCGTGAGTCTGAGACGAACGGCTCCAGCGTAGAGACTCTGGCTCCTACTCTCTACACACAATTTACCTCTCAATAAACCCACTCGCTCTTCTCTGTTCATTTGGTATGGTGAATATGAACCGTTCATTTGCCAGAAGCTCATACTTGCGTTACCTTAAGGTCAGTCATCTGTTTCCTCTCATATGAGATTTCCTTCTCCCTAAATGTACACATGGTAATTTGAGACTGCTCCACTGTAAGTGTAAGAGCATCACTCGTCGTTCCTCATTATGGTTATGTGAGAGTAGAAAAATGATATTATTGACTATACAAAGGAAGCAAAGTTTTAGAGTTCCCTTGTCCCACAATCAATGACTATCTCAAGTGAACAAAATGAAATTATCTACCACGAGCCACTTTCAATTCAACTTACTCTATACACAAAATGCAAATTCTTTGTTAATCTTTTCCTTTGTGTTTCGGATTGGGTTTACATATTGAAAGGTTAGTTATAAAACTGACTACATTATCACTGCAAGTGTCCTTGCCAAATCTGGAATGATTTCACCAAAATCAACCATGTCAAATATGCGAGGGAAGAAATTCCGGAATTATCTCCAGACATTCTTGCAATGGAAAATGAATGACCTAATTCAGTAGGACCAATTACGATTGGAAATGAATGAACGCAGGGCGAAAATGAAATTCGGAGATGGAGAGTTTTGGCTTGAACATTTTATTGCCACGTTAGTTTTTCCTACAATTTTTGTTGTATTTTATCTCTGATATTTATTAACAGTTGAATTTGATTCGAAGTTCAAAAACCATAGCCTTGTTTAAAATTTATAGAATTTTGTACATGCACAATAGAAAATTTTCCCACTTGCTTCACACTTGATTTCTGAGGAAAATTGAAGTGTGTCAATAAATATGGTAAAAACATTTTTTGAGTGTATCATAACTATTTTTATCATTTTGCAAAATTTTTGTCCGTCAAAAATCAAGTGAGCCGTGTATTTCTTTAATTTTGGCTGAAAGTGGGAAAATTTTCTATTGTGACGTGTTAAGAGGAAAACCTTGAGAATTTTTACCCGTTTTCCATCTTTCCTATATTTCTCCTATTCATTTTGAAGGGGTGAGCAATAATAATAATTGGAAAAATTCATACTCAATTACACAACTACTTCAGGTTCCTTTTATCCTCCCGAGACACTTTAAACAAGTTCATTGGAACCAGTCCTTTGTCATAGCCTGGACATTCTTCAATGTAATTACTCGCGCGGGAATAGTACAATGCTAATCTGTATTTTATAACTTTTAAAATTCCATTGGCTTTTACCACATACTCCACATGTAAGAATCAAGTCATTTCACTCTATTGCCATTCAACCGTTCTTACAAGGATTTCCTGGAATATAAATATACATTACATACATACAAATCCTATACAAGCAAAATTTCTACGAAGTAACACAAGTATGTAGTATGTAGTAGTACATTTATAGGAGGAATCCCTCCACCGTCTTCCTCAGCCCATGGTACAGATAGATTTACATGACTAGTCATCCCACGTGTACACACTCATTCCTTTTGACATGGATTTTGCCCGAGCAATATAATTATTCACCCGCAATACGTAGTTTCTATTTACATAGAAATGAATTAGAGCAGATAATTACGCAGATATTTAGCTAAAAGTACATAGAAAACTAGACCACAGAGGATTTCTGACTTGTAAACTTATTGTCTTCACTACATTCTCTGTATATCCACAAAAGGATAAATTCTCAAATGTTGAGATGAGAAAATAAATATTAGAGGAATATGAGAAGGGGGGACAGAGAGAGAGAGAGGACTGACTGTAAGTCTCTTCCCCAGCAATCATCTTACAATTAGCTTCATTAACATTAATACCCAGGAGGTTTCATTAAACAGGCTGATGATGATTTAGGAATCTCCAGAGCTATGTTTACGTTGGTTATGAGACGACTCTTATTAATTACAAATGAAAATCCAAGGATTGTCTTAACATTCATTCAAGTTCCGTAATAATATTTAATAATTGAGGCATAGTTGTTGTTTTTGTTTCACCCGTAACAATCCAATGTTGAAAAATTCATTGTCATATATATATTTGTCAATGTTTGAGGTGGAGGGTTCGTAGATGTTTATAGTTTCTCGCGTGGGTGTCCAGTCATCAATTTTAATCGTAAAAAATATTGTGAATGCTTCCTCCAATATAGCTCATTTACTTATAATAAATGAACTGATGAGCTCTTCATTTTATCCCTTGTTTATTATAGTAGATACTTAAAATAAATTACTTTAATTAAATAGTGGGCGGTAGCCCTGGGATACTTGAGTATATTGTAAGATTTCCAGGTACAGTCAACTCTTTAACAGAAATGAAGGCGTGTCAAGTGTATAAATATATGGAAACGTTATAGCATTATTTTATCTCTCCATTAAATTTACCATCCTTTTGAGAGATACTCTCAAACTATATCATTTTCCACCTTCTCAGAATTGAATAGTGAAGGAGACGTGCACGCATTTGAAATTAGAGATAATCGATATTCAAAGTTACACCAACCTCGCAAGCAATCTTCCGCCTACAGTTCAATGATCCACAATCTTATACAACTTTACACTCTTGAGATCAACGTGACATTTTCACTTGAGGACTTGAGGACTATGAACTTGAATTTAAAAAAAACATTTATCCACTCTCCTACTTTTATCCAGGGAAATGAAATCTAGACTTCAACTTCTCTATGACTTGTGTGTTTAGAAATAGAAAATATATCAGATACTAAAACTCCTAGAGCAATAGAAATGAAAATGTTATTTAAATATGTCATAATAATTTGATACATGGAAATGTTATAATATTGATAAAATATCAAGAGCAAATATAATGTAAAAAAGTTTTATATTTTGTTAACGTCTATCTTCATGAAAATCAAGAGATGAGAATTGTGAAACATTGTTTTTTTAAAAGGGAAAGGATACTCATAAGTTTACATTAACTTGAGGGGAGCGGGAAAATGTTTACTCTTCTGGAGTAGTGATTAAACACATAGAAAAAGATGAAATTCATTGACCGTTACTTTCTCCCTCGCTTTCACTTCGACTCAGCCGGACTCATTGTAATGCTAGGACAGCCAAGTGAACGGGCCTAACCTATTTAGTAACATTAAAGTTTTTGGGAGAATTTCATTGGATGGAAATTCATTGCCGTGCGTCCATTATTGCGAAAAATGTCATACATAATTCCCCTTGATTTTTTTTATTTCATATTGTTATAATATTTATAATTTCCATAGTCTTGAGATTTTATAGTAATAATGTAAATGACCTTTTGAATTTTGTTGGGGGAGAGCGGAGAAATTTGAGGAAGGATGGAAGACTTGGTGGATTTTGGGATGGGAGAGAATTTCTCATGGATGAGAGTTAAATGTCGGAAATAAAAGGACAAATTCTCCTGTGAATACAAATGAAAGTGGCGCTTATACTCTGTTTCCAACAACTCGTAGCATTCTAATGCACGAATGCCAATGAAATATTCATGGATGTTGTTTCAAAAGAAAAATTTAGCTTTTCCTCTGGGACTTATACCATGCTTTGCACACACACTCATATATAAATATAGATAAAAAAATATATATACTCTCGTTAAAATTCTCTACATTCCTCTTCTCTCTGTCTCTCTCTCTACATAATAATTATTATGTGTAGTTTTCTATATAGTCGAGCAACTCAAGATATTTCTTTTGAGGTTGTAGCATCGTAGTAGTCGTACTCACAAGAGAGAGAGAGAAAAAGAGAAACTTGAAAATTCTTTTTATCATATCCAAAAGTATTATTTTATATCCATTTGGAATACATAGTGAAAAAAGCAGAACCTTTGAATAGCTTTTGTGGTATACCTTTTATATGTAGTAGGAGGAAGGAGGTGAAAATTTGAAAAACAAAGGGGAATTCAACACACATATGTACAAGTATTTAATCCAATGCAAGTACTTACTTGCCAGTAATCTCAAAAACGGCGGAGAATGGGAGGACTGTTGTTCCTAGGAGAAGATCTGCAACAGCCAAGTTGACTATTAAATAGTGCGTGGAGCTCCGAAGATTGGGGCTGAGAGCAACAGCCATGAGTACGAGAACATTCCCACAAATCGTCAGTAGAATGATGACGCCCAATGCAAGGGATTTAAATAAGACCATGGTGAGTTGAAGTGAGTCGTGAGTACATCCTAAAAAGACAAATGGATCTTCGGGGGAACAGTTGAGTGAATTCTCGGGGTACTCAGTCACATTAACCATTTCCTGTAATCAAACAATTAAACTCCCTTGTATCATCACACACACACACAACACGAAAAACAATCCTTCCACAAAATTCTTTGAGTACAGCTTCGTACAAAGCTGTATTACAAAACAGTTATTAATATATTTTGTAGAAAAGTAAAAGACTCATTTTCAGTCAATACTTTTTTTTTATCTTCAATTTATAGAATCCATGAGAAATTCCTCCAGAACATGTAACATTTCAAGTGGGGCTAATCCTATCAATAGAATCCGAGAATTTCCCACATGCTTCTTTTTTCATCAGGATTTCTACAATAGAAATAACATTGAAATTTGTAATGGGAAATTGCTTTTTTTCCCTGACTCCTCTGTACATGTACACAGTATAGAGAGGTGAAGTAGTATATGCATTCCCTTAGGTAAACATTCTCAATTCTGTGTATGTTCATAGGTGAAAGGAATAATTATAATTTTATTGATTGCCATAACTCGAAAGTATCGATATCGAATCTATGAATTTTTTGTGAAAATAAATACAAAATTTCTCCAGTATTCCAAAGGCCGGGGATTCTTAACTTGAGTAGGAAAAAAACAAATATTTTGTTGGGATCAATATTTATAATAATTAAAATTTAAAATTCTTGAAATTTAAGAGAGGAATTAATGGGATTTGTTCGTGCTGGTGAGGGTAAAGCAGAGAATTAAATATTTAGAAGAAGTTTCCAGGAATTTTCTGTAGCCTATGAGGGCTGGGAAAGCATTTGAGCCCCCAAGTCTTTCAACTTTTAATGCCCCCGACTTTCACTCTACCTTTCCCTCTAAGAAAGAAAGCTTTAGGAAACAAGTCTTTATAGCTTGTAGGTTTTATGAATTAGTGTGCTATGAAGAAAGGCCTTGACCCGTGAAATTCCCTGTTTTGTTTACAAAAGACGCAAATTTCTATTCATTACGTATTAACGAATCTTCCTAACTTTCACTGCTACGGAGAAAGTATCAAGAAATCTTCTCTCTTTTTTCTTTCTTTCCCAGTAAAGGAAGAGACGGAATAAGACAATGAAGCTTAAATATATCTTTCATCTTCTTCGTCTTCCTCCTCCTCCTCCTCTTCTTCTTCTTCTACCAACCTCCCACACCCAGTTAATGAGCTCATGTAACATTTCTTCCATTCATTTATATATGTATATGAATGGAATATAATATAATGATGAAATTTTCCGGATGAATGGGATGAAAGACTTGCTTTAAGTACACTCTAAGAATATACTCTCGCCATAATTTCCCACCAGGATGTGATCTTGTAGGAAATGATTCTAGTAAAATAATCATTGTTATTGTTCCATATGATTTGCTAACAGAATTGTGTATTTTATTAGTCGATTAGAAATGATTTCTCCGGATTTTATAACATAAAACGTGTCTAAAGCGTTTTTCCCTTTCCTTCTTCTTCTTCTTCTATTGTTACTTAAGCCAAAGGTAAAAGTATTTTCCCTTTTTAAAGAGATTAAGATTTCCATGTGAGGAAAGTATGGGGGTAGGGAAGAGACATAATATTTTTCTTATAGTAGGATTTATAAGTAGCACTATATATATGTACCACGATAAGTCTCACCTACGTACGCCTACACAGAAAAATGTAGGGAGAGAGAGAGAGAGAGAGAAGGAAAAGAAGAATGACACGTGGAAGAAAACATGGCTCATACTTGATAGGGAAAAGTGAAAGGTGTTGGACCTTGTGGTGAAAGCAAGTAGAGAGAAAGGATGTTGATTTCCGTGGGCGTTTCCAACATGTCACGCAAATGTTAGCAAGTCTAGATTATTTGGCTGAGTAGACCCATACTATTAATGTCATTATAGAGAACATTTTATGAAGGGACGTTATTCTTGTACTATAAGGAGCCTTTAGCTTGGAGGAGGAGTAGTTTCAGCCCGAGACTTATCTCACTATACATTGCTTCTAGGAAATCTTGGGGCATAAATTTCCTATTTTCATTAGGAATGATTCTCTCTTTCTCATCTGTCTCTGACCTAAAATCAGGTTAATGAATTTCAGGTATGATACTGGTTTTGAGTATAATTTCTAATGAATAGTAGATTATCTTCCCATCCGTTATCCGTATGAGAGAGAGAGAGAGAGAGTTCTTCTTCAGTTTTACTATTTATGGCTACACTTTCCTTATTTATCAGACACTTGGAAGGGAAAATGGGTTTGAAAGTTTCAAGAACATTCTAAAGGAAATCCCATTAAAAATGATTGATTCAATTTTGCTAATGAATCATTAATTTCCAATGACTTTCTCTATACACTCTATACTAGAGCGCATGTATTTATTGGGGAAGGAGTCTAAGTTAATAATTCCTCTGATTTTCTGAAGTTTACCTTATTTTCTGGCGTTGCTCTTCTTTCAAGTTCATATGATATTTTCACTTTTTTTTCTACTATTGCTCATTATACAGGAAGGAGGGGAGAAAATGTGTAGTATTTTGAAGGCATTTTAATTGTATGGTCTGTGGAAATTCCTGAATTCCCTTGTAATATTGTTTTTATTGGTGGTGTGCAATGATATTTTTGTTTGAATTTTCAAATGAAGAATATTTGTGAACATTCCACGTGTGTTTCTAATAGAAAGAATGTACTGCTTTAATAAATTATGAGTTTTTTTTGTATACAAGATTCATTGTCATGGATAAATTGGTGGAATAGTTTTGCTCTCTGGATCAATGTGGACCTCCTGGTGGTATTCCTGGAAATGAAACATGCTTTTCCTTGTTATCACGGAAGTTTTTTCTTTTCATGTGCTCAATTTTTTTTATGTAACAATTCAAGGCTGGAGAACCCCCTTGGGGAAGTAAAATATAATATCAATAGTAGATACTCATGTTGCTAAAATCTATCTATAATAACTTTTGTGAGAAATACATAGATTTCTGATGCATTTAATCTATATTTTCTTATGTAGTACGTATGTATACGTAGTATGCACATATATAAGAATTATTTTATTTAATATTTTCTATTGAAATTTTTCCTCACAGATTTATTTGTGTAGCACGATAGAATCGTCCAATTTCTTTGTACTAGCTCAAAAGCATTGGTTTGAGTATAGAAATTCAGGTGGAACAGCTGGTTTAGTAAATCATGATGAGTCTTCCTTTTCAAAGGAGCAATGGAATTGAGAAATTGGTGATTGGATAAGTAAGAAAAATATGAGGTTAATGATGATTGTCAAAATAAGGGTAAAAATTGTTAATGATTTCCATTGTACTTTTATTTATTTCTCCTGAGGCGTGAAAGCTCATAACTTGTAAGGCTCTCTCCTCGTATAGTTTTTCTCCTTATTCCAGTAATTTCCCACCAATTCAAAGGTAAAAGCTGGAGGAGTCACTCCCTTCCCTTGTACTCTCTGATTAACAAGGAAAGGACAAGAGCTCAGCTGGTACATTTTTCATTTAGAATGCAATTTTTGTATGCAATTTACTACCTCACATTGAATAGACCAAGTACTGTAAGTTTTTCAGATGGATTTTCAGTTCCATTACATTCTATAAGCTATTCTCACTATGAGACGTGCTAAGCTATCTATTAATAGGTCGGCATTTGCCTTTGAGTGTACTATGAACATGTAGACGTCCCTTGAAACGGAGAGAGTCCTGGAAATTATATTTAACAATATGTTAGCTAGCCTTAATCCATCCAGTTTTGGGCTACTCATTCATAGAACCTATTAAAATGGAAATCTCGACTATGTGACAAAGCTATGGGAGCCAATGAATCCCCCCCCCCACTCCTTCAGAGAATCGAGAGAAAAGAGTAAATAAAAGCACGTCCTCTCTCTCTCTCTCTCTCCAAGCACCCAGAATAAACTCATGATTTCCCTATTCCTCACGTTCATTTTAAAAAAAGCGGAAATGGTTGGAGATTTTCCTAGAATAAATGTATTTGGTTTGTTATTACATTATTAGAAAAGAACTGTCAATTGCAAGAAGTGCCAAAAAAGTGTCATTTCAAGAGATTGTTTCCGGCTCAGTTCACGTGATTGAATTTCTTCATGAAAAGATTCCTTTTCCGAATAAATTCTCATGGAATTTTGAGCTTTGAAAGGGATTTCAAAGGGAAAATTTTTGAGAATTTCTACAATTTATATTGTAGAATTTATTTCTGTAGAGTTATATTTATAGAAAATTCCAATTCCAGGGACTTTTCTTCCATTACGCTCACCTTACCACTGTTTTTAATATGGAATTTTAAGGGAAGCTCTTCCCTCGAAGGGAAGTTGACTCATAGGATGAAAATTATTTTTAACACGTAGACACCTTTTATGCAAACAAAAAAAATGAGCAAAAAATAAACATGGAAGAGAAAGTAAGATTGATTGGATGGTGTAGTATAGAAAGCTGTGCATATGTGCATGTGAAGAATTATCGAATAGGAAAATGAGTGACAGAGAGAAAGAGTATTCAAACAAGAAAGGGCTTTTTCTAGAGCTTTACACAACGAGGAGAAGAAGAATCACAGGAGAGGGTTTCTCTGTGGAGAGAAAGAATGTGTCAAGCATCAAGAGTTTCCTTTTTTTCGTACTATGCCAAATGAAAGCATTTTTCTCCTTTGACACACGCTAGAAACACAAGGATTTATGTGGTAGCTACTTTTCTACAGCACAGCTTCATGATAGGAAGAAATGAGAGGAATGTGGAAGGATCATATAAAAAACTCTCTCCCTTGCATTCCAGCAGATTAGGAAAATCCTTATTCATACGTATCGTACATTATTACTGCCATTTTCCAAGTGGGCTTCTTAGTTGAGAGATTATTGAAAGTTTTGATAATTAATTGTGAGGTGGATCCCTTAAAAAATTTGAGCACAAGTCCTTTTTTAGACTCCTTATGCTCATCATATACATAGAAAATGAAATGAATAGTAAAAAAACACACACTTGAGAAAAGACTCCATCATTTGAATTTTGCTTTGAATTACAAGATTTTTTCTTTTCCTTGACAAGTATATAAAAATCCAATAGATTTATATTTTTGGCTGACAAGCCTTTGATAAATTCCTGACTTAAAAGAAATCTATGGATAAATTCCTATGTGGCTGGGGTTTTATGAAAATATTCCTCCTGCTCGTCACTCAACTTTTGATGGAGTGTGGGGTTTCCGATTGGTGGATGCAGATTAGAAATTCACCTACTCTCAAAGTACTGTATGGCCTGTATTCAACTGAACTGGTTGAAGTGGGTGAAATCTGTAGGGATAGGGTGGGGTTATTAAAATACAACGGGGAAGTATTTGAGGTAAAAATATGAGTGTGTTTTGAACTGTAGAACATGAGTGACTTGGCGGCGGTGGCTCATATATGTTACGGACAGTCATAAATCCTCTAGTGCACCCTGACATGGTGGTTGTGTCGGGTGAGGAATTTTCATTGGGAATTATGTATATGGGATTATGTATAACAACTGAAACGTTGAGTATTAACAACTGAAACATTAAGTATGGTTGGGTAGTCAAGTCAGCTGTCAGGGAAAAAAACGTTTTGGTCAAAGGCCAAATTTAGGAAGATTTTCATGAAAATCAAAGATTTTTTCCCAAGGCTATCAAATCAAGGATTTATTTTATTCAAGAAACATCAAAAATATACCTTTTTTCCAGAAATTTTCCTTGAATTTGAATAGTAGTTTGTACTGTTAAATTTGGAATGAATATTGTATTTTTTACATGTAATTTCATTAATACGGGCTAAAATATCACGTTACAATATGGGCAAAGTATCCATGGCATGGGGTCAAAATTTCCAGGAAATGTCACATTGTGGTGTTGATAGTGTTGAGAAAAGTGAAATAGGAAGATGTTGACCCGGACTTTATATCTAAAGCTCCTTTCACTTTACTTTTGTTAGAATTTCCTACCTTCATTTCTCTCTCACATTCAGACCTATATAGACTTTTAAAGGAAAGGGAAAGTAGTTCATGTGTGGAACACACCGTGTGTATAAGATATATGTGTGTGTGTGAATATATTGGTGAGAGAAAATGAGATGGATAGGGAAGTGGGAACCATTTGTTGACGAAAGGACTTGCCACAGACGACACATAGAGTGGAATGGAGGAGTATATAAGCGTCTAAGCCATAAGAAATGAATGAGTTGAAAATTCTTTAGAATTTCGACGAATTGGTTGAAATTGAAAAAAAAGAGCTGGATTTTTTATACGAGGAACGAAACTATTACGGTTGATGTATGAAGGGAGGCTTTATCCCATGCATTTGTTATAGTACAGTGAGGGGAGGGTTATGGGGAGGAAACCGTATGTGTAACCATAAAGGTTCTTTCCTCCTTCCTTCCTTCATGAATAACACCAAGGACATTTTCTCCCTGAATTTTTCCTCTTTTAGCTCCTGTCCATAGACCCTTATATTCTGTATACACTTTTCCTACTATATAAAATCACTCAATTTAATGCTCACTCTTAATAGTATGTGTATGTAGTGTACATATATACATAGGGAAACCATACTATGTATAGGTAATTTATTTTAATATAAATGTAGGACGTGTGGGACTCTTGGATAAGAATCCATTATTGCTAGTTTCTTATGTACTTCTTTGCCAGATAAACCTGTCACGTCCTCTACAACAAGCTGGTACTTCCACGTAAACGAATTTACCCCTTTAACTTCTTTCTCCTGTAGTCCTTCTACGAATAGATGTGTTCGAATCTATAGATATGCAATTATACTTTTGTATACATACGTACATATTAAATGTGTGCATGGGTCCATGCATGTGAAGGTTTGTATATGTCCGTGTACTTAAATATGTATGCATGGGAATTTACCTAGGTGTTCCTTTATTTTCCTATGTATATGCACCTCCCTGTATTTACTTATGTGATTACACATGTATGTGTATGTATGAACATATATATGTACGTACAAGTATGCATGTATATACATACGTGTAGGTATGCATGTACAAGTATATGTACACACATGAATTTTTAATGGTGGATCAGGAACGTCATGTGTGCTTTCACTAGCTTCTATTTGCATATTTTTTGTCTGGCAGGGACTAGTAGCCTCAAGATATACATGCCATGTATTATTTTGTCTTGCCAAAGTCCTCCTGGATTTAGCTTGTATTTTTTTTTACTTTTCCCTGTCTCCTCTTATTTTGTGTGTTTGTGTACAAGTACATACTGGGAATCCCCATCCTCTGTCTCTCTGTCTCTCTCTACACCCATCCAAGTCATTTGATGGCTAAGCCTTAGGCTTTTGACGACTGATGTGGTAATTGTATGGGAGATCCCAGAAGGACATTTTCAGCTTTGCATATATTTGAAATAAATATATTAAATTTAATATTGTCATTTGAAGGAAATTATTATTATAAATTACCCTGTAATGTATCCTCGTGACAAAGTAACTTTTTAATACTAAAAATACCCGGGAAAAAAATTACTTGGTAGGACTTAAAAGGCAATTTCACCAACAAGAATTCATAATAATGACACGAACCGTCTCTCTATGACCTAGTGAAGTGAAACGCTGGAGGAAAAAACGTGGATGCTCATCCACATCCTACTAGTACTACATCAGCGGAATTAGGTGAGGCTCTCCTCAAGGGTTATATATATTATACATCAAAATTCCATATGCATAAATCCGAAAATATAGTTATATAAATACTTGCACAAGGGTCTCATTCGTAAGTTAATTTCTGAGGATTTCAAACCTTTACTGGCCAAGGCAGAGTTCCCCTAACGAGGTAGCTTTATAAGGATTTCACTGTAAATACTGACAATGAGAATTTACAAGAAGAAGAGAGCAAAATGCATTAAAGTTCTGTGGAAGTGGCTCATCCGCAGAGACTGTTATACTTGTGTATATAAGGAAAGGAAGAATTTCACTAATTCAACTTCCGGGAAACTAAAGAATTATTCAGTACCGCTCGTCCTTTCCCTTGCTGCATTCCAAGGAACCTTTGTGGAACTTGTATGTAAATTTCCCTCTACAATCCTAGCACTACTTCACTGATTAAGAATATTTTATTTAGTTTGAAATGACTCAAAGTGCTAGGACTCCGCGTCGTCCTTTTATTTTTTCTTGGAAATCATAAAGTAATTTTCAGATGCTTCATTTGAATAATAATAAAATTATACTCAACATTAATTTAAAAGCTCCTTAGTACATATTTGCATGTATATCTTCCTCTGCAAAAGGTCTCTCCAATTGATTTCATAGGAACCATTCCCTTTACATTGTATTTTCGTATCCCCCAAAAAACTTTTACATACATGTGGTACATAGTGGAGGAAATGTTTTTATCCCTTTTAAGAATCTAATACAAATTTCAGAGGAATTGTCATGGAAAATTTTCTCTCCACTTTTTTTTTGAACTTCCACTCCCAATTCATTCAAAATGAAATGAAATGAAATTCTGAAGTTACTCATTTAATTTGAACTTGAAATTTTAGGGTGAAATGTTATAATACTAAATATTATGCAAGTGCATATTTTTTTAAAGGATACGAGCCAAGTTTTTTTTATTTCATTTTGAAAACATTCCCCCCTACAATTTATCTTCATCGAGAAGAGGGAAAAAATCCGGAGATAAGGAGCTTGGTGGTTGTTGTGCGGGGAGGAGAAAAAAGTGTGATAAAAAAAAGAAATCGATATTTTGTCAATCTTTGGATTTTGTGTGAGTTAAGATCCATCCCGCTAGTGTATATCAATAGACATGAGAAATTGATCCTCCTTCGTAGAGTCAATGTATGTTTGAGAGACTTTGTTCAGGAATAATAAGATAGATTAGCTCTGTCTTGCATTTCGCATGCATGAATGTCTCAGGAGACGGAGAAAGTATTCCATGTGGAAGATGTTCCTTTTCCAAGTTAAGGTAAGAATAAAATTCAAGCTGGTGCGGTTGTCAGCGTATGTATATATATAGAGTGAGAGTAAGTAAGTAGACATTTTCCATGGGGGATTAAATGTCTTATGGTCACTATATCCTTGCATTAAAAGTTTCTATCTCTAATTACATGGAGTGAGAAAGTGTGTGTATTTGAGAGAGTGAAAAAGTGAGTGAG
>JAQFXU010003021.1:0-17900 GCA_034693705.1 Spatulosminthurus flaviceps | reverse complement strand
GTGGGGAGGTGTTCTAACATATTTTGAAGAAAATTTGAAAATCGGAGCGTTACATGTGAATTACATTCCTTGTTAGTAATTCCATAAGGAAACTACCTCGGTAAAATTTTCCGTTTTATTTTTCTTACCCCACTGCTGCCTCCTTAATATGGAAATTCACACTGCGAACCACGAGCTTTCCCATAGCTGGAGTGTTCTTGAAACCAGTAGCATTCACAGTGACCTCTTGGTCTGATAAGTTGCATAATACAAGGAATCCGTCACTACTTGGACCCGACGGTATTCTGCCAGCATTAAAAATGATCAAATTAAAATCGTCGCATTTATTGTAGTATCCACGGAACGTGAGTGCTGTTTATTTCACGTATTTATTTTCGCGCGTGTTTAGTGTTTTTATATACCTCGTGAATCCAAGAACTGTATCATCAGCCAAAGCCTTGCTTTCGTATTTTCCATGCCTCCAGGCTTCAGTTTGTCTCAATTTCAAAAGTTTTTTGTAAACTTTGAAGTGGCTTTCGTCAGCCTCATTTTGTGCATCTACGTTAACCGTCTCATAGTTTGGGTTCAATGGTAACCAAGTGTTATTTGTTGAGGAGAAGCCTGCTCCAGTTTCTTTGCTCCATTGCATTGGAGTTCGTGCTGGGTCCCTCGAGAAGGTTTGATATCGGGCAGGGTCAGTGTTACATCCTGCGGGGTCCACCGTTTGTTCCCAGGTTAACGGTGTATCTGTCATGCCAATTTCCTCACCATAGTATGTGACCGCTGTTCCTTGTAAAAGTAAGTTGATCATATTAGCGCCATCTATGCCTCCCTCCGTCCATCTATTAGGCACTCGTAACTGGTCATGGTTACCAATCTGAAGGGCAAATAATTTTCACAATTTTACGATACCTAACAAAAGTTTGGAGTGATGAAATATCACAAATTAAAAATTACCAGAAATGTTGCCCATTCGCCCTCTGGTAGCAATTCATACCAAATATTGACAAGCTTCAGAACTTCAGTAGCATTGAAGTAAGGTTTCACTTGCATCAATTGGAAATTGAAGGGGAAATGAGCAATTGGCTTGTCCTTTGTCCCGTAATACTTCATAACATAATCGATTGGAACAGTTGACTCCACCATCATGCAACTGCGTAAAAACCACAGAGTTCTAAAATGTACGAGATACTTTTGTAAATCATCTTGTAGCCATGTGCAATACCAACCGAAGTTTACCATCCGCTTTGGAGTAAACATCCAATAGTCGTCGGAAATTCGCAAGGAAGTCCAAAACCGCGGGCAAATTGTAGGTGTAAGGGTGACTCCAATAACGATATTCTTCAGGTAGAGATTCAGGCTCTCGCTCGGGATTTTCAGGCTCATCTCTATATAGTTGGTCTTCGTACAAAAACGGCACCGCATCTACTCGGAATCCATCCACACCAATATCCAACCAAAACTTTACGACAGCGAGAATCTCATTACGTACTTCATTATTTTCAAAATTTAAGTCTGGTTGTTCTTTGACAAACTGGTGGAGATAAAATTGCTTCCTTTTGTCATTCCATTCCCACGCAGATCTGCCAAATACACTCACCTGGTTTAAAATGTAAAAAAATATAGGTTATTTCCCGATTCCCCCATACTTGCAATCTATATTAGTTTTCAGTGTTTAAAATGACACTTGGAAAGCTTTGTATGCAATAAATTTTTAATATGAGCTAAAAATACATTACAAACCCAATTATTTGGAGGAATAGGTTTTCCATTTTCCTCCGTCCCATTGGCGTCTTTCCAAATATAGTAGTCCTTGTATGGTTCAATTCCATCTACGGATTTTTTGAACCATTCATGCTGGTCACTGGAGTGGTTGGGTACCATGTCCATAATCAACTTCAAATCTGCAAGAAAAATATTCAAGGTCAACCATGAAATCAGTTATGTTGGATTCTCTCCTTCAGGTTTCTCTAGCATTGTATGATCTGCTACCTCTTTTACGAAATTCTTCAGCCATTTTCTTGAAATCATCCAGTGTTCCAAATGTAGGTTCGATATTAGTGAAGTTAGATATATCGTAACCAAAATCCTTCATTGGTGACTCGTAAATTGGACTTATCCAGATGGCGCCAATGCCAAGATCCTTGAAGTAATCGAGCTTTGACGTTATTCCTGTTTTATTTATGTTCAAAATATTAAAATAAATCACTGTAAAAATAACAAGTGGACATTTTTTGGTAATTTTATTATTTGTTCGAAAATATTCACCATTGAGATCCCCCACACCATCTCCATCAGAGTCTTTGAAAGACCTGGGATAAATTTGGTAAACGACCGTTTGTTGCCACCATTCCAAAGGTTTTTCAATCTCCTCTTCCATTACATCTTCGGATGCAATGTCCCTCATTAGAAATATGAAACTGGCTAGGAATATTAGTACTTTCGAATGATTCATGTTTACAATTGGTAAGCTATATGTGTCCCCCTGTAGCTTTGAATTGTTCTGTGGCAAAATTATGACTGGACAAATAGAGCGAATAGTTTTCTAGTTTTCTCCGACTTTTCCTGTCCGCAAGGCTGTTGTGATGCTTCTCGTGAATATGCAGCTGTTGTTGCAGCAGCAACAAAATAACAAGAAAAGAATTAACTTTCCAGGTATGAGCTTAAACCTTACGAGCGATCTACTGATATTTATGTATCGGTAGTGTAGTAGTATATGCCAGCAAAAATTGGGTCTACACTGCAAAACTATACTGCCTGTTAAAGTGAAGCTCCTTATGTTTACAAAAAGTACACATTGGAAGTTATATGAATCGGTAGTACCTGTCTACCTACAGTTTATTATATTTAACATGCAAAATGAGTATGAGTATAGCTCTAGAGAGAATCGTTTTGTATGGAACTTCAGCTCGTATTTAGACACAATGATAAGTTGTTTTTTTGGCAACGTTTGTCTCTCTTAAGCGTTTCCAGCACGCAAATGTCAGCGACGAAGGTTTTTTAAGATCCTCAGACAATGGTTTACGGGTTTTTACGTACTTACACACCCACTCTTCTCACGGATTTCAATGTCAACATGAGCAATCTTGCCGAATGATTAGACAACTATTTCAGTGTTCCAGTCGCAATATTTATGCAAAAGCGACAATAATACATTATGAATGTTTTTCTCCTTACAAATACATAGTATTTGTGGAGGAGCATACTGAGAATGACGATATTGGCGAAACCGATTAGTCATGCTTCATGCTGAATCTCCTTGTGTCATTACATGTTATATAGTATATGTGTACATTTCGTTGAATAACTTTGAAAAGAAATATTTTTAGTACAAAAATCTATAACATTTGTGATAATCCGAAACTACTGCGTTCATTACTGTTGTGAGAAAACTTTATACTTGCACTTCATACTTCTGTAATTACGTAATTTCTTTCATGTGAGAACTATAACATTAAGCGTATACCATACATGTACATAACGTACGTGAAAAAAGCATACACCTTCGTTTGTATTCTTTTATAATTGACATAATGACAATGACGATGACAGCCACTTAAGTAAATGTGGAAAATAGATAATTAGGTAATTGTGAAAAACATACTCCCGTAAAATGAAATCGTAAAAATTATTCGACACAAAATCCAACTCAATATTCAATGATAAAATTAATATTATAATAGAGGAAGCATTTAAAAGATGACACTTTCACGCTGACGACACTGCTGTGTTGTCACGAAAACATTCTCAGAAAAGTTAAAGTAATATATATGTTTACTATGATTACCATGAATATGTTCAACAAACAAGAACAAAATTTCCAATAATTTGTAAATAGGAATAAATTGCTCCTGATGTTTTTGTTACTCCACAATATCGCCCATTATTTTTTGTGTTTTTAGGTAATGCAATGAAAGGAGTATAGGGGGAATGTGAAATATTTATTGAGCAAAAATAGACAATAAATAATTGCCATTCCAATTGCATGCATGACCTGAGCTATTTAATTGCCTCGATGATTTTGAATCCTCAATGCAATATTGCATTGCTGTCATTCGGTATTCTTCAACATATACTTTTCAAGTGCAGCAAGGGCAATACGTTATAATGCTCATTTACCCAACTTTATATAATCCACGTTAAATTCCCTTATCTTTGTGATATTATATTTGAACTTGATATATATTAGTGACATAGAGTGAAAAAATGTTTCTAAAAATGTGTCATATCATATTTTTGTTTCCAATGGTGATCTTAGAAATCACTGGGCAAGATACCAACAACATTCGTAGAATCAAACGGCCATCATTGTCTGATCCAGGTCCACCTCGATCTCGGCACCCCAGAAAAGATATTGTTTTAGAAGTCTACAGTGAAGCTCAACCACGACCTCCTTGGGCACAAGAATTATATTCAGCCGAATATGAGAACACAAATTCCAAAAACGATGGCTTCAACGAATATGGCACATCCGAAGAGGGTTCTTCTCATTCTTCGTCAAATGAGCTCACATTAGATGTAAGGAAAACTTTTATTTTAAAACCTGGACTCTCATTGTCAGCTCAGCAAAAATGGAACTGATTTGAAATGATGATTGAAGGCTTTTAAACTTGTGTAGGACATTATTAGCAGTGCTAAAGGGCAAGAAATAATACTGAACGAAGCTCAGAAGCGAATAAATAATCGAATGGACACAGTTATTGATCAAGTGTCAGAGGAAATAATAGAAAGCCTTGAAGGCGATGCAGGTGCAGCCCTAGTAGCAGAAAAGGAAGATGCGAGTAGGGCTCAAAGTTTTACAAGAAATCTCACTTCCCCACTTCATTACATTTCTTCCATTCTATTTTTGTATGTTACGCAACATCTAATAATACGATCTCGATGAAAATGTTTTTACCAAAAGTAAAATACTTAACAGATTCTACATAATAAAAAATAGCAAATAGCATTTCCGTTTTTAAGTATAATAAATCGCCCTATTTAAATGAGATCTGACTTATAGCTGAACACAGGGGTGGAGTAGAACTGAATAAACAAATATTGTCAATTAACTAGACATTTACGATCAGTCACGACTAAAATAAAACACATAAAATAAGTTGGATGACTAGAATAAAACGATTTGGCTTTGGCATAATGATATTTTTTATTATTACTTTTCTGCTCATAATTTTTGAACTTCCATAACGAGGTTTCTTCCTGTGAGATATTTTTACTTGCATTTAATAGTACTAAATAGTTTCAACATACATATTATTTTTGGATCTACTCTACAAAGATGTTTTTTGACATTTTATTTGAATCATTATTAGTGTAACAATCAAGCGAAGATATTTTTAAACATGATATTTTCACAATAGAGTTAATAAATTCTTCCCTAAATAGAAGGCTGTGAGCTCTCACAAAGTAGAGCTGACGTACATGCACAGACGAATCGATCAACAATAATATTGCACGTATTATTTAATTAGCCACATCTGATTTGTAAAGACAACCGTTTAAAAATTTCTAAAGAGATTTCCAAGATTTCGTTCAAAAGACTTTGACGAAACTTGTAATTATTATTATGTACATTTCCCTAGCTCTGTATTTCCAAAACAAGCTATATATGCAATTTTATTTCTTCCCTTAAAAATAAATTATCGCTTGTTTCTGCAAAGCATTACGTCACTGGTTTCACAATGACTTTCATTCGATGTTTTCAACGCACAACATATGTGTATATTTTCATTCATGGGAGGTCCAAGTGAAATCGATTTATGTAGTTCACTGCTGATTCCTGCACTTTTCGTTCTGCACAGTGACTACCATTGCCAGTGAACAGGAAGGTCAATTCAATCATGGAATAGTTGTAGCTCTTGGCCATATAGCGGAGGTTGTACATAATCATAGGTGAGATATTGATAGAAATATATTGACAGAAAATATCCCTGTTTCTTTTATAAACTTCATATATAGCACACCATAATAACAATAAAAGGTGCGATTCAGCATAATAGCATTGTTCAAAATCGAATGAATAACAACAGAGTATAGTATAGTGCTTCTCGGAATAAAAACATCACGGCACACTAACTCTGGGAGGAAAGTAGTTTACATAAGTTCTTGTCTAACCATCTGATCATGGTACTTTGGTGGAGCTATCAACGAATCAAACCACAATAAAGTATAAATAATTATTATTACCTATACTAAATTCATTCTTATATGAGGAAAATTAGGTACTGCAAACTTATATACATACAATTGGGGTATTTGGAATAAAGTGTACAACACACATTTGAGTACATAAGTATACTTGTTTTTTTAGGCTTTCTATTACTTGAAGTCCAATCGATCGTTGATATTGGATATTGTCCGAACTTCTTGTATGATGTCCTGGCCTATTTATTTATAGTAAGAGAATACAAGACTTGGGAGCTCGACCACGAGTGTTTCCTTTAATCGCAATAAAAAATTCCGAGTCTGGACATTCTTCCACAACCAAAAGCTGTAAAGAAATAAAGAGCAAGTAATTTAGTTTAATGATGTGTACAAAACGACCTACTGCTACTGTTTCAAATGACGAAAAGGTAAACTTTGACGACAGAATGAATACACGAATTATTTATTACTTCATTTGCAAATAAGCTGATCTCATCTGGGCCTTCGGCAACGTAGTCGTACATGACTTTGGCTCTCATCCGACCTCCCTCCTCTAATGTACCATCAATAGTCGAGTCCATGCTGAAGGATTGGTTCAAACTCACATTGTGTATTGGCATTCTTCATTTATGTAGTTTTGAATGAGGCAGAGGAAAAGGACCAGGGAAACAATTTCGAAAATCAAATTACACACAACGACAGTGCTGGCTGAGCATAGCAAAATCAGTGTGGTTGCTTGCTTTTACCCAATCATTCATATTGACAAATGTGCTTGCTTTCTTGCTTATATTATACGTATGCATAAAATAGAAAAGCATAATAGGAAGTACATTTGTCAACATTTTCTACGGAAATTAATTCTCTCTTCAAATATCCGCAACTCAAAGGCTTTTGGCTTGAATAATTTTCCCTACAAGCATACTAATTCTCAAAGCAGTGATGATGAACATCATTTATGAACTTACTCAATTGGAAATTAAAAACAAATTCTGTCTATTCGACCTCTCTCAATTCCAACGTCCTCATACACATGTAAGGCAATTTTTATATGACATCTGCATGTGTATTATTAGACACATGTTTATATGTTTCATCGCTTATTTCATTTTTATACTTTATTTTATTCAAGTATACTGACTGAGAGGGGGCACAGAAATAGAAACAGACGAGAAATAAATGTTTAAACGATGAAACGTCTGATCTTGTCAAATGTGACATCAAAGTGGATTATATTTTCTGAACTACAAAAAATATAAATTGCGATAAACTGAATGTACTGCATTTCAAGCAGGCTAAAACTGATATTGTAATATGCACCATTTCCGGCGGATATTTAATTACAGGGTACAACCCCAAGAGATTGCTTTTGTATAGCATTTACTAGGCTGTAACATAGTAATTCGAGAAGCACAAGTAAAGGCTATATAAGCACTATATGAACAGAATTATTAGGAAATAAAAAAATCGTCAACGTACTGCTCTATGTCTCTTCCAAGATCCAACATAAGCTGATGACATCTTGCATAGTAGGTTGTCTGGGCTGATATGAGGGACTTCAAGTGCTCAATATGCCGATCTCGACTCACCATCACAATGTCCAACTGAACGCGCACGATTTCCGCTTGCTGGTTAAATTCTTTTTGTGCTTCTAAAACCTCCCGTTCCGCCTGAATTCAAATGAAAATACATTTAAGGAGCTATTCACATTCGCAATGGGGTTTCAAGACATAATTGGAAATTTGCATTTGAACAGAACATACTTTTTGGAAATGATGAAAAGATTAAAGTTTCTACTATTACATTATTGCTTATGCACTATTCCGGAATAAATTATCTTTGTTAATGTTTTTTTGTCACGCTAAAACTTACTTGCTGGATAAGAACTCTAGGATCAGTTCCATCTTTCTGTAAAAGTTTCAACAGTTGAGTTTTGAGTTATTGTTAGTAATATAGGGAAAAGTTAGTTTTAGCATTATATTGTATAATTTATACATAGTTCATGCAATTCATTAGTTATGTTACATAATCTTAGGCTTGTTTTGGTGATTGCATCTCTGCATCTCTAATTATATGTATATCGTCTGCTAAAATAGACAAAATAACATTTACCACTTTTACCAGACCTGACCGTTTTGCTAATGGTTAAACACCCTTTAAAATGTAATATATGTTAACCCTTGCTTTTACCCCAAAATACACGACAAGCTTATAAAAGGGTGTATTTCTATATAAAATAAATAGGAAAAAAAGTGCCAACGTACATTTAGCCTCAAAATGGAAGAAACATACATAATTCAGTGTCAAATACAATCAGCATGCCCCAATGTAATTATTATGCATGAAGCCTAGAATTCCTGATCTTTTCATTTCACCGTGGGGGCTACTTATTTCCTTTTATTTTAATCGTTCACTTCACTTCCCCAGCCTTCACTTCCAACGCAAAATGAACTAACAATGAAGACACCTCATTTTTACTGTATCTATATCTATAGTTTACCCTGGCACTTTGCACTATGTACAAGTTCATTAGGACAGATATAGATAGATACTTGCACTCGGTACAAGACAAAGTATATGTAACCTTTCGACAAGATTTAAGACCTGACTAAAAGTATACAGAAAATACTTCCTGCTAAATTAATTCTGCTGCCATTGCTATGTAATTGGCTGACGCTTTTATATAAGCCACAAAAAGAAAGCTGCTTATTGTCAATTAGTGTGGATGGATAAAAGCATTCAGGAAACAACCTACCGATGCCGTACTACTCATACTCCTCGCTTTCCTCAAACGATTTTTAGCTGCATCCAAGTCCAGTCTGAATGAAGGACATAAAAAAATTAAAAGGGTATATATTGTTTCTGTGAGCTTTCAAAGTATAAACTTTATAACACCAAAAATACTTTTAGGAATAAAATAATGAAGACAATTTCACTATACCTCTTATTTTCCAGCGTCTTTCGTTCCTTCGCAGCCACCTTGACTTCATTCTCTAGAAACCTATTGAGAGGATCAACGTAGGAGTTGACGGCACTGGATACGAACTCCCGCTCGGTTTGCCCCAACTTCAGGTCTGTTTGTCCCACCTTTATCAGCATGCTTCCTGGAAACATATACATATACATGTCTACATAAGTGGCCTGGTAACGTAAATGGGAAAGCACTGATTAATTTCTATAAAATAAAATATCAGATATAAACTTGAGCTGGTATAGTTATAGTTCATCTGCCTATATACCTTAATCCGCATGACATTTACTACTTAAATGTATTAAAGCTGACGCGTACTAATTTCTATACTAGAAGCGTTATGCTGGAGAAAGCACGATCTTTTATGTACCGCCATACACACAGGTTTTTAATAGGCAGAAAATAGGTTTTTAAATGCTAAAGCAAATATGTACGTACAGAGGTGAACCACGTCAAAGTAAACTTGAGTTGCATTAAAAAATTAAAGCTGCTCTTAAAAGACCTTGTTTCAGCTGCTCGTATGTCTTTAAATTTACTTAAGGTTGTATAGCTTTAAGCCTAACAAGAGTAATTTAATCCGTACAACTCCTTACCATAAGCTGTACTAGGCCCGAATTCGCTTCCAGCCTCAATTAATCCCTGTCCAAGAACTTCAATATTAGTCTGTCTTTGAGGCCGCTTCTTATCAATTTTCTCCATGAGCATATCTTCTATTCTGTAGCCTATGAAAACAGGAGAAGTAAGAAAGTAGTGAGAAAAGTGTAGAAGCTAAGGATATTAGCATTTAAGCTTAAATCCCACATCAAGGCTTCTCTCTTTTACTTTGTCATTTCTTTTACCCGGATTCGGTGTGAGAACACTTTCGGTATCTTTCACCATCTTCGCGGTCCAATTCCGGGCTGAGTCCGCCTGTCTCATGGAGGATTCCAATTGTGGGTCTAGTGTAGTTTTTTCTCCAGAATATATCACTTCCTCTGTCATCTGTAATTTGGTTTCACCAAACGAGGTGAATTTATTATTTCATGGGATAAAAATATTTGTCCCAAAGCTTATGCTGGATTTCGAAAAAACCCACACACTATGTCATTAGAACAGAACAAATAGGTGAAGTACCCAAGTACATAAAATTCAAAAGCGCAGTCCTTAATTCTGAGACTATAATTACTGCCTAGCATTATTTTATTCTGTTATGAGGGTACAAAGGGTGAAACGTTAAGCGCCCATGAAAAACCTCTTATTCAATTTGCATAACCAATAAATGACACACGCAAAATTATGAATACACATTTATAGAGAATAGAAATGAGTGGAATGAAATTTAATTACCTGAACAGCACGGCTGATAAAAGTGCCAGCTTCTCCCACCAGTTTCTTTACATTGAAATCCATTGTAATAGAATCCTAAAAAGAAGCTACAACTACAAAAAGAAACGTTCGTCGATACAAAATTTCCAGGAAATCTACTTTAACTTTCAACTCTCCCAAGACTGTCCCACACAATAGATTCACAAGTTTAGGCTTGGATCCTTTGAAGTTTATGTAATAATTCTTCAATCCTCCTTTTCATCACAGATATTATTGACAAAGAGAGGATTTATCCTTTGAAAGGAAAAAATCTTTTTCACGAAATATGACTAAGAGTATTGCGATAATGGGAATAAAATTGGGTAGCACTAGCACAGGAATTTGAGTGTTGTACCATATACTATTAAAGTAAGAAATATTCTGGCGCCCGCTCAATCTTCCCTTCTGTAGTTGCAATGTGTACTGTTAATTTAAGTGCCAAGAACGTTGTTGTACTTGAACATACCCATAGGGTAAGGAGAGTGAGCTATCAAAGTGAACGCGGAGCAAATATAAAGGTTTTTACACCCAGAGAGCCCCTATCCCAAAGACCGAATTACCCGACTTGAGAGAGTCGACTAAGCTCGCAGAACTACTGCAAACTGCAATGCAATGGATTTTCCTCCCTCCTCGATCAATATTTTCAGCCGAGTTCCACCGACCTAAAAAAAGCAAAGGAACCCCAAACTCTTCCACTTGTCTCACAAAAAGCTCAGGCATCCATGTGAGTTTGTATAGTAGACAAGACGTTTTATGAGCACAAGTTTGTGTATTATGCAGCTTTCATACGGAAATATCTTTATATACTCACAAACACTATATTTTCTTCAACAGAGTTTTTCTCTACACTATGACACAGTAAAAACATGGGCTTGGAGTTGAATAGGAAAAGTTGCATTAAGTGACAGTCGGAGAGGTTTCTATTCCCTGGATAGTCAATGGATGTGGACTTGGGTTTCAGTGTAGTCTGCTTGTAGCTTCTAGCTTAAACATATGGCGTGTCGTACAAGTGCACTTGTTTCCTTTACCCTAAACTATTCATCATCATTAGGTTTCTGTTAGTGTTAAGGTTTACCTAAGTATTTTAGATGCTAAAATAACAAGCACAAAAATATAACCTTGCCCTCTAATAATAAAGACGACCATATTTACACAAATTTCTCGTTTATGCGTATGCTTTAGGAAAGGAACATCAATGAACTCCATCTGCCATTTCCTAATTTGTATTTATTGCTAATGTGACTCCGTCCTCTGTGTCAATGGAGAAAGTGCAGAAGTAAAAGGATAGGATGGAAGTGATCCGTAGTACTTATACTTATCATAATGTGTTGTATCACCCAGACTTTGATCTTTTTTATGATGCTCCTACTTTGCAATCATTTATTGCGTCCATCCGTCCTATCTTTCCCCTCATCTGTGTAGTATTTATTGACTGTGTTGCCCTTGTGGCTTTCCTAAAACTTGTTCCAACTTAATTATTATGCCATTCTTGGTCTTCGCTTATACATACATAAATTCATAAAATCCTTTTAGTCGTTTGGCTGGAGCTCATCTGGTGAATTATAATAGGAAAATAGTGCTTTAATAAAAATCAGTGATGAGTACTTACTTTGCTTTGGCATCAGTGAAGTCTATATTTTGAAGTATGATATTTCATGACAAGGTTATGTGCACTACTAAGAGGGATGAATGGAAGTACATGAAAAGGAAAACTGGCCAATTTTATTATGTTTGTGGTCTCCTTTACATTCGTACGGATGTTTGGATGTATAATGTAACCCAAACTTTTGCAACTGATTGGAAACTGTTGGCCCTGAGAGGAATGAGAGTAGAAGTTTCAGGGCAGGACTTGATGATGTTACATTTGCGGTTGTTCCGCGTAAACACTTCATAAGTGTGCTTTTATTTGTGGACATATGGAACATTGTAATAACATACTGCTAAAGGTCTTGACTGATTTCAAATTTGGGGAACCTATTATGATGTAATTTAGTTTAAGTATTACAACAAGAGTGCATAAGTATATAATTGTGTGTTGTCAATTATACGGTATTTACAGTATTTACTGTCGTTGATCCTCTTGCAGATTTTGTTCGTGATGAAAAGCCAATTTCGGTTTCTATTCCATATTCCATGGGCTATGCTGATTGTGAGTCAAGCTAGAATTTCAGTACCGAAGTTCAGAATTTTGAGGAAATGAACATTATATTCTGGTAATTTGTACATAGGTATTTAGTGAGTGATTTAGGGTGGTTAATTTTGCTTCGCTTTACGATATCCATGATTTCATCTGTTTTAAGCTTTTCAAACTGCAATATTTTACACTACTAATCACTGGTGCAGGTTCAGAGTAGGTTTCATACACAATTCGTTGAAACGACCCATGTCTGGTAATAATTACATAAATTAGTAGAACAACTGAACAACTTCATTAAAATAATATTAAACGGGTGGTTTTGGCTCGGCTACTTCCATATGTAATTATACATCTATAATCCTTGCATATGAACAGCAACGTTTTATTTAAGTGTAGGTATAAATAATCTGAAATATCTAACGTTTTTGGGACTTATGTATTATAGTAAGTGATTGTACCTCTCTTGAAGCCTGTTTTATTCAGAAGTAGGACAAAATGTAAGCATTTATGATTTTAAAAAGTTTCAGTGTAGGAACGGTTTTTTCCATGTCATCTTTAGACCGTGCACTGCAATTTTCCTTACAATTGCTCTAATTTTCAGCCCAATACGTGTAACAAGATTTCTCAAAAGTTTGCGACCGAACTATTAGAGAAATATTTTATTCATTCCATGCAATAAATGTATGAATTATTCAAACTGACTGCTGGATCGCTGGATGCCAAGTATAATAGCAATTTCATTCCAAAGCTTCTATCTTCCGTCTAGAAAGAACTCGGAGTAGTGGAAGTGGTAATGAGTAATAGGCTACTTTGAATCCACAGGGAAGATATTCCAAGTTTCCGAAAATGAAAAGGGAAACTTTTGACCTAAATTTACATGCTTAAGGATCACACAAAAAGTATTACCTCCATAGAAATAGATTTCCAAACCTATACGCTACGATGTAAGTGAAAGCTTAAAGTACCTCGTTAAACAGAGCTACGATGCTACTACGAATACTTACTTTCAAAAACTCGTACTGTATTACCACCAATTTAGATTTCGAGCAGCACTTGCCATGTGAACGTGAACAAGTAAAATGAGCAGAAACATAATTTTACCATTTATGAGGTTTTTCTGCTAAGGACCAAGACATAACTCAATGCTCAGCGAACATAATACTTTTACTGTCACACTGTCAGACGTAAGACATGGGAAAGAGAAAGAGAGAGTTTACTTTTAATATTACACTTCATTTGAAAATTAAAAGACACATTATTTGGTTTCTTTAAAAAATACAACGTTCGGCGTTTCTAGTGGACCAACATATAATTTAATTTATAAAATAACATAAAACGAATGTATGAGCTTCGAATTACCAATTTTACCACCACATTACATTATAATCCCAAGATCTAGAAATAAATTGGAAGATTCATCTGGTGAAAATTATATTTTTATTTTGAACGGAGATCTGATGAAACAAATATATAAAATCTGACATGAATAATTATTATATAATAATTTGAAAAACTATCCATCTGGAGATGTTGAGTCAATGCAAATATATAAGCTGCCACGAATTGAAGATACATGCCCACTTGAACAGCCGAGCAATAACCCCATCGGTAATAAAATGTTTAAAGCTAGCAAAAATGAATATCTCTTCACCTATTGATTCAGCCGTAAGATAACAATGTAACGAAACAAATAAGAAACATAACATATGTATACATAAATACAACTGTATTTGTCGAAGTCGAAACATGTAGATGCAGTAAATAAACCATTTTTTAATTTATTGCTGATGGAAATGCATTCTGAACTGAACGCAAGTGGGAGACTTAAGATTTTATAAGAGCACTTTTATGAACGAAGTACTACTGTAATAAACAATATTCACTGCTTACATACAATCGGGTCTCTAAAGGAAATATGAAGAAAGAGCATACATCACTGTTTTACCTTGATCCCATAAAATAGTTTGGCTTCATAACTGTTTAGAAATTAGGTACAGCCTTTATGGGCACTTTAAATTAACGTATTTAACATTAAACTGCTGAATAATAATGTACTGAATGCTTACGAAGTTACGAACAGGTGGGTCTTCCAAACTTTCATGTTTTTCATAAAAGAAACAAATACATGGCATCACATCGCTACGAGACTTCGAAAACATTTAAATGCTCATCAAACGTAATAATATATTATTATTTCAGATTTGTTAGAACTTGGGAGAAAGTAATCAAAATAAATCACACATTTTCCTTTTTACCTTCCCAAAAATTGCATTCGTTATTTGTCTAGTAGTCATAGTAAAACTAAATGATATCAATAAATACTGAACCAGTTATATTGCAACTGACCAGGATACACATACAGTCATCCTGAATTCACCTTTTTATTCGTTACTACACACTATGAACAAAGTAAGTATTATTACTAAATCCTATGACACAGAAAATCTATAGTGAAGAGAAGTTCTAGTACAGTAATGCATGCAAACTGAGTTGGAAATTCAAAGAGGCCAGGTAAGACAAAAGCGAGACTGATCTTTTACTAACCTGATGAACCACGGAAAACTAATACAAACACCCAAACATCGAAAACTGCGAACTTGCGAATCATATGTACACTGTCACTGCGAGAACAAACGTAATAGCACTCTCGAACAAACTTACATTATTATTGATTATTACGATTACGACAATTTTTGTGGAATTTAAAACTGGTATAACCAAAAGGCATGGAATACCATGCTGATCTTAAGTGATTCCTCGGTTTATCTAACTGGTTTCACCAATCCGCGACAAGGTATTTTTCGTACTTTTTGTAGTGTTTCCATCCGACATTTTTGGATGACATGAAAAATATTATTTTATTCATCGCCAAGGACGGCTATACGAAGAAATCCACCTCCATGGGCGAGGAAGTCGGGGTTGCCTGGTTCTTCATTGTCGGAATCGGTATTATTTTGATCATCATCACTGCGAAATTCACCATCCCCAAGATCCCACCGATCGTTATCCTCCCCTTGGTCTTGATCAGGTTGAACTTGTTGCCTGGGAGGTGATGACACTCGATTCGGAGAAGGAACACGATTTATTTGTTGGTATAAGCCTCCACGTCCTCGTACCACACCACGCAGATTTGTTCGACACACACGGCAGAAGTTATCTCCCGCTGTAAGTGTTCATAATCCATAATTCAGAAAAAATACAAATATTAGATCAGCAACACATTGATCCATGAAAATTAAAGTAAAGGCAACACCAACTCACGTCGTATATAATGAGCGCAATGAGGACAACAATCTTCAAGAGGAAGGGGCTTTCCGCACAAAGCAGTATTAGGGCATCGAGCTTCATAAAACAAACAAGCATTTTCTAATTTTAAAAACCATAAAATAAAAATGTAGTCGATGGCGTCAAAATGTGTGTAACATACTCAAACGCCTCGGTCCAGCAGATCTTATGTCAGTAGCACAATGAGGGCAGTACGAATCTAGTACTCGACGGACTGAATCACCCGAAATGGTGTCCTGAGGACTCGGTCTCCTTCCGTTACCCCTTCCATACCGTGCTCGTCCGTGTCTGGAACGTCGTTCAGGGGCCATTTAGATTTAACTAAATTATGTATCACAACTTCAGCGTTATCTCCAAGCAATCCTACATAAACAACAACCATATGCCTCTATTAGCTCAAAAATCTAGAGCTTTTATACACCATTACAAAAATAATCCACTCTCCATACCATCCACCATCCAGCACAATTTAGCTATAACACTCAACGCCACTCTACTGATTAATTAACCCCAACAATGACAACACTTGCTCTCACCCTTCAAAAATTTCACATAAACCACAATAATTCTTTACTCACACATTTTACAAAACAATTACTTCAGTTTTGCGCTGCAATTAAACATTCTTACATACACAAACAATAGCATATTATTCGTTTCATAGCATCCTCAATTTCACAAATAATTATTGCAACTCACTCTCTATATGCTCACAATATAGAAGGAAGAAACAATAATTATAGCTAACTCCCAACCCCAACAGCTTTTAATTTAAGCTACTCCCTGTAAATACTGCATACATTCCGAATAAAAAAATACAATTCAATCATCTAAATAATTACATTTCTCACTTTCGTCCAACTCCTGCCCAATATAATCCATCATACCAAAGAAACATTATCAAAATGGAACGTTTACAATTCGTGTCCCAATTACAAGAAAAATACTTCCCTAAACCCAACCAAAAGTCTACGCACCTACGTCCCCACATACGCACAAATTAAAATCACACCTTCAAATCTTCAAAACAAAGGCCCAGATCTAACCAATTTTATAGCTCATCCAACTCTTCATAAAAATAACATCCTGCCCTGCTCCCACACACAGCAGCTTTACCTTTATAGCAACAGCAACAACAGCAATAATTATCTCTTATGGCTTAGTACTTACTTCTCACAAATTATTCCTACACGAGTAACGTTGTAGACTATTAAATTGTTTTTCAACTCACAAAAATAATAAATTTCTAAAATTACGTCAGTACAGTTATATTTTCACTGACTCTAAAGATTACTTTGAACTTTCACGAAAAATCACGTATGTTTCCCTGGTTCTGTATGTATCGAACAGCTGATGTTTTGACGTCGAACAGAGGGAATCCGTGCAGACCAAAATTCCACCAACAACATCCAAAACAATCCAAAAGTAAACTTACCACTTCACTCATCCACATCCACATATACAGTGTATACTTTACTTGCTACAGCATTATATGTACATGCATACGAATAAGATATGGTAGATTATAATAGAAAGTCATATTTTGATTTCCACGACTCCTGAATAACCTGTATACATTGGGCACATGCTGATAAAAAAGGGCAATAACGTATTATTATAATATACAATAGGATGCCCCAATAAGAAAAGTACAGTCGATGACACAGGATTTATTAATGAAAACAATCAAAGGAGCTTTGCTTGTTTTGAATTTTCAGTTTATATTTTAACATCTATATTATTATAGTTATAGTCTCGCACAGTATATATCAATAATTATCCTTGAGATTTAAAAGAAAAATATTTCACGTTAAGTTTTTCTTTATAGACAACCAATGCGAATTTTGCCTGAAAAAGTAGTCCTCCTTTTTGTTCAGCCTCGTTTGTTTATCACTATCTAAACTTTATCCATTCTCTTCCTGCTGTCCTGCTGCGCTGTATAGCTATATTATGAGCTTGTATTTCGAGGACCAATCACGACTTTGCCCGAGGGTGCGGGAATTGACCAAAATATGTTTTTTCTTGTTGGGGGTACTTGGTAAG
>JAQFXU010003020.1:0-17903 GCA_034693705.1 Spatulosminthurus flaviceps | reverse complement strand
AAAAATGCTTCAAAATGGTGAAAGTTTGGTCAAAATCGGTTTAGTAGTTTTCGAGTAATTTTGGTTTATACAGAAAACAGGATTTATTGGAGATTTTCGGTTTTTCTAAAATTTTTCGGCTATTCTAAAAGTTCCATACGGGCATATGTTAAAAGCTACGCAAACAAACCTAATATCACTAATTGTAAGCAACAATTTACACTGCACCACACCAAACCATATTGAAATAATAAAAAATATTAAACAAGTTCGTCCACACTTATTATTAAGCTTAACTTACGGGACGAACACACTTGTAATAAATACAACAATAACGGTTGTAAGGGCCTAGACCAAATAGTCGACCTGAATAAATTATTATTATTACAATATAACAATTACAAATATTAAAGTAAGCAACATCGTCCAAAAGTTGCTCTGCCTTTTTCAGCAAAATTATTAATTTAACTGGAAGTGGGGTTCCATGAAAGGTTAGGCACATGGGCAGTTTTTATTGCTGAATCCAGTGCAGCCATGCAATTTTGGAGAAAACATCTTCCTGGATAAGAAAACTGGGCATTCTGAAAGTAACTTTCAGTAAAATCCAGGAGCTGGCTGTGAAAATAGGCGAAGGAAAAGAAATTGAAGAGAAATAAAGAAAAAATACTTTTTTTCATTTTCGATCGAAATAATTTCAAGAATAAAAATCAATTCCACTTGTTCCTAACAACTTTAAAAACGGATGGAGCTACGCCTAGGAAACAAGAAATGCTGACTGCCACCAATATTAGCCTTGAGTTACTTACATTGCCGGATTATCGCATATCATGACCTTTCACATGGAGTAACAGAAATACATACAATGGAATTATGGAATGCAACTTGTGGCTACAAACTTGATACCGGATAATACGAGATCCTAATTACTGTGTCCATGGGTCCACTGAGGACGATTATGAATACATTTTTAGTGTTTTCTAACTAAATTATCAATTGTATATAAAATACACTTTAGCGACCGTTTTACTCATGGAAGACCAGTCTTATTGTACTGAATTAGGAATAAAACGTAAATAAAGTCAAATGAAATGAAATGAAATATGAGCTGTAATTATTTTGAAAGCAGAAACTAAGAGCTTTATTTTCCATGACTCATTGGGCGTTCCATGTTAATAACTGTTGCAAAATTAGTTTAATTTCTCTTGGTTAATGCTTTTCTTCCAATCAATATGGCTTGTTGTTGCTATTTTTTCCTACACGTCTAAATTCCCCTTAGTGAATTTGCTCGTCGTACAGGTACACATCAGTTGGAAATTAATTGATTGGCGTCCAACTTTCACCAAAGATATTAATTTTTTTAAAACAATTCCTATTCTTGCTCTGACTTCTAGAAATATTAAGATTTTTAATCGTCCGATACTTTATCAGCAGAACATTGTTGCTCCACATTATTAACCAGAAAATATTTTTCTTAAACGTTTGCGTTATATTTGCCGATCATCACCATCTCCTTCATTTAACGGTACAGCAGAGGCAGACAGATGAAGGAAAAGTTATTTCCGGATAAGCAGAGGTTCCTGCTTCCATAGGTTCATCGAGGACAATAATTATGGAAGTATTATAAATGCATTTTTAGCATTCTCTAACTCAATTCTCCATTATTGCAAAATACCCTTTAAGTGTGTTACTCATGGAAGAACATAATGTGGTGGATCAAGAAAAACACAAATGAAGTCAAGAAACGAACAAAATGAAGATACTATTCGACAATTGATTTAAATTATTATTACCTGTATATTTTTTAATTTCTATAGGATTTAGAATCAATTGATTTTCCCCTGCACTGTAAAAGCAAGCAGTTTTGTATTTTGTATGTGAAATAATTTTTTCGTATTCTAGCTTTTTAGCACCCAAAGGTTTTTCTCAACATATCGTGATTTAACTGACAGGAATCATTTTATGTTAAATTGGTGTACCTAAAGCTACACGCCTTAACCGTTTGGACAGATAATCTGGATAATAGGCTTCCCTCCCTGTGAAGCTAATTTTTTAGTCGGCGTCGACACGCAACAAAAATGTACAAGGATTTCATTATGACTTTTGAAGTGTTGTCATATCCCTGAAGTTTTATTGTATGGCTAGCATTATTTATTCCTTTTTTAAATATTGTTTCGAAAAAAATAATTTATGTGATTACCCCCTTGAACTTGATGGTATTGAGATGAGCGATCACCCCAAGGAAAAGTGTAACAGAGAGTAAAAACAGTTCAGACAGTCTTTGCCATCGCGGAGCTGTGATTTTGAATTTTTAATAACACGCCAAATTAGAGAAATACAAGGGAACTTATGCAGTGTATTTATATGCCTAGGTTTTTAGCCGGTTTTCCCATCATCGGAAAACATTTTTTAGACCTTCATCATCGCTTGTAATTGTAACTATGGTTAGTTAACTAATGACTATGGTTAGGATCAAGGCAAACGTATATGCATCTAATGAAATCGCAAGTACCTCGAGTTAATCAGTATTTCTAGCCTTATTTATTTTTTATTATTTTAGTGAGTCTTAAGTTTTAGCCCGGAAGAATAAGCGCTGGTTTGCGGTTCAATGAATGTGATTCACTAATTGTTATTTAAGTACAGAGGTATGGAAAAAACTAAATAAAAATACTATATACCTACTCGTTTTGCTACAATACAAATACAGAATAAAAATATGTTTAATTGTTGTACTGAATCAGGAATAAAACGTAAATAAAGGCAAATGAAATGAAATAACTTGAAATGAGGAAAGAACCGCATGGCTGGCAGTTATCAACTGCCAAATAAGGTAGAATGATTTTCGAAAGCGTTCAATGCTCAGGTATATTCAAGGGGAAGAAGGGTGCAACAAGATGATGGAAATGCATCGGAAAGCCGCAGGAAAATAGCAACGTTGGCTAAATGCTGGATTTGGAAGGTAAGTCCGCCGGCAAATGTTCCAACACGTTTCCAATACTCTCCAGCATCTTAGCAATGATGGAAAGAGAGTGGAAGAGGCTCGGACAGTCTTTCCAGCAGTTTTCCAGCAAACCCAGCGCTAAACCGCTTCTTTTCTAGCAATCAAAGTTACTTGGGTGTTCCCTTATTGTGAGTATGACAGTATCCGAAAGATATATCCAAGTATGGAGCTACCAAATAAATTAAGGTTGGAACAGGATATTATAAGGAGGTTAAAATTGTATTCAGAGCAGATTGTAACCAATATTTACATTCTTGTAATGCTCTGGTGACCGTTGTAACAAAAATAAAGCCCACAGGAGCGAAAATTTACGCAAGAATTTTAGAAGTTGAAATAAAAATATCCCAGGACCAAATCCTGGGAAATCCTCAAGTATTTTCAAATATGAAAAATATAATATTTGTCTTACAATTAGCCGTGAATGGACCGAACTGCAGTGTGATCAATCATTTATTGGGCATCGTGCTGTGTGAATCTCCTTGTACGTCGATTTAAGTGTAATTATAATTTTAGTCGATGCAACCAAATTCCCTGGTAAATGTATATGACATTTTTGATAGTTCAAGATTTACAAATTCATTTTTTAGGTCATGACCGAGCAAATATTTGTTGACTATTTAAAGATTCGAAAATGTGATGATGAAAAGAACACTTTTTGTCATTTTTATTTATTATGGGCATGTTACTGTTGCCACAACATCTGTCTGTCACACGAAACTGATATGCAATCATTAATGTAACCGGTGTCGAGGTACAACACAACTTTACCTACACATTAATGAAACAAAAAATTTACAGCATATCCCCCCATTCATGTTTTACATAAAGTGTCCAATCTATTCAGTCTCGATTGGATGGCTTTATAATTTTATATCACAAAAAGCAACAAATTCCCGGTCCATGGAATTTAAAGAAATATTTCTGTATCTATCACGCCGTAGTCGGATTTTCTAAATCCGACATCACGGAAACATTAATTTTCGACGGTTAAAATAAAGATTACTAAATCAGGTATTCCAGAAAGTGCGAGTCTACAATTTACCCTAAAAAAATACGAAGATGGATTTCACATAAGACATCAAGTGATATTTTCCGTGTCAACTTAAATTCTGTTAAATAGAAATCCCAAGAATCGTAAACTTTCTCATATACACGCGCAATTATTCAAGAAGTGTTTAACGGCATTAACTTGAACATAATACAATTCCTTCTATGTTGAGATTTGTTTACAAGATTATTTTTCTTTTCTTTGTAATATGGTCATTGGTTTTATTCAATGCATAAAAATGCAGGAAATTGTCCTTTTTGTATTCATGTTTTATGATATCAAAATATCTTTCACATTGCGTCTTTTACTAGATCAGTACTAAAACGATAATGATAAACTTTGTGTTTTTAATTAAAAATACCTTTGGTTAAAATCGTTGGAAAACATTACCAATGAATTTGCAACTTCGCCAGGAAATTCAAACTTTTTTTACATTCCTCCAATCCAGAGCTTACTTAGTTGATCCAAAATCTTTCCAGGGGTATTTCCAGAGGTATTTTCCAGAGGTATTTTACTGGTGATTCAATTCTTTATAGTCAAACGGAGAAAATTCACAAAATCGCTAATTTAGTTAAAATAAAAGCTTACCAAAATTTTCAAATTGATTTTCAGCTTTGTTTTCAACATAATTTATCACAGCTGTAAACTTCAATAAGTCCCTGTTATTGTCTATCAACGTAAGGTAACGATTGGCGTCAAGCTAGAACACATAGACATGTCCAAGTTTGACGCCAATCGTTACATTACCTTGTATATCTTGCTCTTTGATATGCTAGAATGTATGTCATTGGTCAATTGTAGGTGTCAACTTACTATAGTATATTAGCCGCCAAAAAATAAAATCATATTGGTCTTGACAATGTTTCCCTGGACTTTTTCATGCCATAATATTCCGTACGGCAAGGACCTCAACGAATATTTGATTTCTTAATAATCCTTCACCACTAATTATAAATTTTACCTTTTTTCCCTGGGTTAGTTATACGAACCTACATAGCCTTGAGAAAATTAGAGTAAATTTTGCAAAAATTAGGCCAAAGCTATCTTTTGTTTACTTTTGACAATAATTGTTATATTATAATTATTATACAAATTATTTATTGAATTTACCCAATTATTAAGAGTTTTGATCAAAACAGCTTGATTAAATAACAAAAAACGCGGATAAATATTAATTTAATTTGCAAACCAGCAAACTCAACTTAACTCGTTCTGGTCAACGTAAAATTCTATTCTGTCGAGTCTAAAAGTTACATTCAAAATTTAAATTTCTTCCCCCGAATGTGAAAAAAGGTGCTGAAGATTTCTCAATCGTGTGAAAATGGTCAAATGGAGATCGTATAAATCATTCGCCCCACGTCTCATTTTCCATCGTTCCTCTTATTAATGAGGTACGCTTCAAAATGCGGGTTAGACATTAATAGGAAATTGTTAATTCTACATGGAAGTACTCTTTCATCACGAAACAAAATTCACTTCAATTTTTAACTAAGGGATTTTTAGAATATTTTGGCAGGCAAATTTGAATTTTGTAGGGTAATTTTGAAAAAAATCTAGTACGACTTCTTTCCAAAGCTCAAATTTTAATGCATGACATCATCAAAAATATATAAGTGAAAATAGCTATCTACCTGTTGTTTTTTTTTGGGGACTTTAGCGCTCCTGCGTGATTATCTTTTCCGCGATGATTTAAATTAAATTTTTGAAAATCCTGAGAAAATTAAATTTGATAATTTGTTTCCTCTAAAAATCCTGAGTTCCTACAAACGTAATCATTAGTAGTCATGAAATATCGTCATAACTGTACTAATAACACCGGAACTGACGCCAAATGAGCTCGTAGAGGTCGAAAAATTTACAACTGGCGTATTGGCTCTACATTTTCATATACTCTTATTACTCACAAAATCAGATTGCAGACGATTCTGAAAAAGAATTGTTGGGCTTAAATAAAAGCTCTATCATTATAATTCATACAGTAAATACCATTAATGCCATCTATGGTGAAATATGTATAAAATCTAAATAAGCAATTTGAACCTGCGACTATGGCCCGACAAATAAAAAATATCTAAAGGAAAGGCTTAGAACCATAAATGCCACACAAAAAACTCGGAATTTCAAGATTGGAGTAAATAAAAAAATAATATGAATTGGTTTATCGGGACAATGTGCACTGGATATATTGATATAATGTTATTTTCAAGAATCTTGACTGCATTGGTTATAATAGAACATTTAGTTGCCTGGCTTCTTTAACCTAGATTTAAGCGGAGATAAATCAGGGTGAGTTCATCTATATTTTCCTGCATGATAAATTCGAACTATGAAATTTGTGGCTCCCTAACAAAAATCTGCATCAATTTTTGGACTTATTTCAATTTGTGCTTTTACCATGCACCCATATACTTCTTAACACAAGAGTGTGTTGGAAAGTGCCTCTCGCATTTAAATGTGCGTTAAGGAACTACTTTAGGTTGAGGTTGAGTTGTACCCACAATGATAGAGATAGGGCGAAAAGTTCCAAAAATTACTGCATATGGTGATGATGGTTGAAAATAAAAATTCAATTATACCTAATTCAATACTTTTCGATTTGGGGTGAAAAATGAAGTTTTCATCTCGACGTCAAACGGACTAGTGTAGACTGGAAAACTCATGATGAATTGAATTGGGCCAGTATTAGTGATTTAGTGAAGGAACTTTTAGTGAGTATTTTTTGTATTCATAACATGAGGCCCATTAAGCAATATTATTCGACCGGGTGAATAAATATAAATTTATTCACAAGGCGTGAAAACTCCACTAAATCTAAATTCGACCAAATAATATGTTATCAACTTTAGGTACGAAAATGTCTGAAAACAAAAAACCCGAAAAAATTCAGGATCGAGTTGGTGGTGGGGATTCCCGAAATAAAAACATTAATAAAAATCCTCCTATTAGATCCTTTGTATCTTCGGTCCCTGAAGGATTAAAAATTGCTGCACTGCTGCACTCTACCAGTTTGGCTTGTCAGTACCAACTGGTTTTGTAAAGTAAGATTGGAAACGGGCAAGTGATTGAATTTTAAATCCAAATAACTACTTTTACCTTTATTTCTTCACCCTAAATGCATAATGGTGAGGAGTTAACAAATAAAAGTCATGCAAAGGTATACGCACTTCGACGTCGTTTAATAAATTTGCGCTCCCAGGTCGGCTGCGTATGGGGTGTAGATCCGCCGGACGCGCGCGTGCTTGGTAGTACCTCTTGACTGAAGTCAGCCAAGCTGTTGACGTATGTTCCGTTTAAAACTTATGGAACGTATACGTATAGCACCTACAAACCAAACTTGTAAATGTAAAAATATCACCTCTACGTTCGAGTTTTACACGGGACGCATTGGAAAAATTTGCATGAACTGCTTATTTTCGTGTTCCGGTAATTTTACAGATGATTAAAATCGAAATTTTGCATGTAAAATTGCCATCTGTTAACTGTCTTATTTATAAGACAAAATATTGAATAATTAATTCATGTTTTAATTCCATTGAAATACATACTACTAATATGAATGGAGAAAAAACATTGACCAGTGTTGCTCTCAAATAGGTCTATTCTATTTTGTATTAGGCAGTTGCTTATGTATCGTTGTATGACATTTCTTTTTCTAGTGAGCTGGCGCTTCTCTAAAAATTCTAAAAATGAATTGACCCTTCCCAGGATTGGGAACCGGGAATTATTGAATTATGTTTTTTCTTAAAAATGTAGTAGTTTTTTCCAATGAACTGATGGAACATGAGGAAAGAACATTTACATGAGTACGTGCCGGTTGCTATTAATTTCTTACTTTATTTTTCATTTCCAAAGAAGAACATTCAAAACTCGTTTGTAACAAAAAATATAGAGCTTGCATTTTGTATGAATATTATTGATTCCAATGGTCTTTTCCGTGCAAATAAGTTTGTAATTTGGAAATTGTAATTCAAAATTTTCAATTTTCCCTACATTTTGAAATAATTTTATAAGGACTTCCCTTCAAAGGCTTCCTTTGTATCAAATGCAGCAGGGTGCAAAGGACCAATGACTGGAGTATAAAATTAGACAAAATTAGTATAAAACAAGAAACTATCAAGGAATTAATTTATTAAAATGTTAAAAAATACTGATTTCAAAAATAGTGGAGCACTTTGATAATACATTAGAAAAATTTGTGAAGACTACTGTTATTGGACAATTTTGCCCCGGATTCTCTTATGGTAATGCTTAAACTTCCCATTCGTTGCATTTCTTTTTATACGTAGGGACGTTGTTGGGACGATATTATTTGATCCACGGTTAGACACGTTTAATGCATCCGGCCGTCCGATTTGGGAATGAAGGCGGAATATAAATTTGTCGGATTTGTCTGCTACGGTTGCTGTTGGCAGAAAAATCACTGTTGGATTTTCAGGGTGAGACAAGACCGGTACTGAAGCTCCATTGCAGAGCACAATAATAGCAAGGACGAGTGTGATGAGACGGACAAAGTCTTTTCCAAAATGTAGCAAAATCTGAAATACAAACAAAAATCTATTAAATTAGTTTCATAATAATTTACATTAGGAAAGCAAGAGTGGCGGAATTGTTAATTTAAATTTGCAATGTAGAAGACTGTGGTGCCATTATAAGAAAAAATTTAGAGCAACAATTTTCAAAATGTTGCAAAATATTTGCTCAGAACTTTGTTGATAAAAGTTGTCAGAAAATTGGGACAAAAAACCTTGCAAATTACAACAAAATATTACATTCGGTGCAAATTCTAGAATTGGCTAGATTTACTTGTTGAAAAAATAAAATAGAGTTTTTGAACTTTACCATTTTGAATGGTATTTCTTCCCCAAATTTTACGAACCGATTGGAGTTTTTAAACTAATATTTCCGTTGAAATGTCACCTTCTCCCCACTTAACACCAATGTTGATTGTATTTAAAGTAAAGTTCCAGATACTTTTCCTCTCCAGCTAAAAGTTAGTGGCCTTATATACATCGAAAAAATTTCGTGTAACAAATTATATGAATTAAATTGTTTTTGTTTACATACAAATTCATAAATAATTTCAACGTTACTACACGCTTGGGTAATTTTAAGTGGAAAAGAAAACAAATTTTCCAGTTGTGGTGATTAACTTGTAGCCTATTTTTAATCTCATTGCTATGAATGTTTTACAAATTGTTACTTTCAAAACAAAGGAATAATAACCCAATTACTTTTTATGGGGAGAATATCAAGGGAAGAAAATATTTTGACAGATGCTATTTTAAGCCTCAACAAACTTTTGTTTTCATTCGGGTCCATTTGATAGACGAGCAAATTAAGCAAATTTTTTCTCCCTCTTGTTTTTAGAGTGACCAAAATAGACTGTGAAAAATTCAAGAATGCAAATTTAAGTAATTTACTAATACAGGGAAATCTATTTGTAAAGACCGTTTGTATCGTAGATTATACGCATAAGTAAACGTGCGAAATATTTTAATGGGCTACAAATACGACGAAAGAGTAAGTAAAAGAGACTCATCGTGACTACTACAAAAGGCGTAGGAAGTGATTGTTAAGAACTTACTTTAGCTTATTCCAACGACAGAAGGAAGCGTGTATAATTTGAACACGAGAATTTTAATGAGCATGTTAATTTAGATTTTAAGATGTTGACACTTCTCAATTCTATAAATACACAGGCATACATATTCAAATCCGTTAAAATATTTCCTAGAATATATTGATTCATGAGAATTTTCATCCCACCAGATTTTCATTCATAAAAATCAACCAAATAAAATTCATTAAAATATTTAGAGTCAACAAAAGTTAAGTCCAAAAGCAATCATGTCTCATTTTATCATCCAGAAAAAACGTTTTTTAAACTGGATGGTAAAAATTACAACGGGAGACTGTGATTAAAAACTTGTTCTATATTTTCGAATGTAATAGAAAACAGGAAAATTCAAATTTTTGAATACCATATAAGTGCATTTATTTAGACTAATTAATACTTACAATCAGTTAAAATTATTTATACAATATTTATTACGACCAATTTGGTCTTTGGTGACAGGCAAAACAGGCCAAGGTTTGAATGAGTTACATATGCATGTTTCAACGTATTGTAGCCTGTTTCAATGAGAAAGTATTGACAAGTAAGTAGTTGAGACTAGGCAGTTAGCGCAACCACTTACGTATCTCCCATATAAAACTTATAGCACTTATGGAACGTACAAACCAAAATTTTACATGTAAAATTTTCACCTATACGTTCTATAAGTGCTATAAGTTTTATACGGAAGATACGTAAAAAGTTGCGCTAACTGTCTACTATGAAAATCACAGCGACAATGAAAATGAGGTACACTGCCACGTCAAAAAAAGTTGGACTTCTATTCACCCTAGAGAACATCAACAGCAGGAAACAGTACACGCTTAGAAGTCATCGAAACAATTGGTAGATATAGAGGAGAAGCCAAAGAAATTGTTGAATTGTATTCCCAGGCTTCAAGCAAACATTCTGACCGGGCTCAATACATATCACGCAAGGCAACATCTTCAGCTTTGAGCAACATTGAGTGTATTTTAAATACACTCTCATTTCCGTTGGAGTGATCATTTTTTACAGTTTCCAGAAGAGTTTAGCTCAACCAAATTGCTCCCGTTTATTAGATTCAGAGTTGAGGGTAGGATTAGAAGTTAAAGGAAAACGTCGTACTTTGACCCAGAAAAGATTTGACAAATATTCCATGGTTTTAAACCAAAGCAGAAACAATGAAGTTACAAGGGCTCTCACTGCTCATCGCCAACAGCAAAATATGTCTATAGTAGTTTAAACCAGAAAATGAAGATATGTTCGACAAACGTGTGAGATAGATATCGGTATGAGTTAACTTTTTAGCTGTTGTTAAATTTCTAAATTTATCTGGAAAAGTATTTAACAATTTATTGAACAAACTAATTATTCCTCTCACCTATTAAAAATTCTTATTGAATTTATTATGTATGTTGGGATTCCCATTATTCCTTATAATAAACAGAATAAACATTTAATTTTCAATTAATCATTAATTAGAATTGCCATTGCATGAATTTTTACGTATCCAAGGACCAAAGTTATGGGGTGAAGAGTACGAGCTACTGGGGGTACAAAAATGCCTCAAAACATGGTACAATCCGGGGTGGGGTCTGCAAAATGAAAAAAGGAACTTGTTTGTCCTCGTCATCCGTTTCGTACCTCATATTCTTCACCCAAATTTTGTGGAAACAACAATTACGTAGATTTTTATCTGGTAAGCGACAACTTCCTCCATTTTTTGGTATAGTTCAAATTGCCTAAAGTTTGTCAACTTCTAATTTTTTAAACCCGCAGTTGACTCAGTGTTGGCAGAGGCAAAAACCCAAAAACCATGGGTTTTTGGGTTTTTGTGTGGTTTTTGGTTATCAAATATTTTGGGTAATTGGGTTTTTGCTTAATATAATAATGCAAGGAAAGTTGAAAATAACAGTTATTTCGTATTAATACATTATATTATTACTAAATATATTTCATATTATTTAAATAAGTTGATTTGAAGTCATTTAAAACTGTATAGTACAAGCAAAAGTAATTATTCACGAATAACCGCTGAATTTATGTTGTGTATCATTGACATGGAGATGTACATATCAATTACCCAATTGCCCAAAAACCCAAAAACCCTGGGTTTTTGCCAACACTGAGTTAACAAATTGATACGCGACCCTATTATGGTCAACAGCGTCGAGCTACTTTGGTAAAATTGCATAAAAACATCAAGTAGATAAACATGATTTCAGAAAAAATTACTATAAATATGGCTTATGGGATGGTTAGGCTGCTATACAGGGTAAATACTGTGAATACAATGATTTTTATGCGGTCTAAAAGTTTAAAAATAAAACTGAAAATTTACCATCCAAAAAAGCCGTTTTTTACACGTTACCTCATGAACCCCATGTTGAGCGCCATTTCAATTTCTGTTTTTTGGATTCCGACCAAAATTTCGAAATTTCGCGAATTTATTAAAAATTCAAAATGCGATTTGCAGGTGGAAGGTATGGCTCGGGGGAGTAGTGGGGAGGTGTTCTAACATATTTTGAAAAAAAATCGAAATTTCATGCGTTACAGCAAAAAGACTTCCCTTGTTAGTTAAATTAATACATTACCTCATTTCATCCTTTATCGCCAAAAAAGTCCAAAGACGCATTGGATAAAGATCAGAGATGAAAAAAGTAGAGGTACTGAGGTTTATGCATAGTAGAGCACACTTTATAAATAATAGTGGGCTATGTACCCAAAAGATAGCAATAGCAGATTGAGCCATCAATGACTGATAAGATAAGTCGACTTTTGCCCATGTAAACACAGAAATGTACACTTCAAACTATGCAGTTAAATAACTACAATCTTAAGTCATATTATTCAAAGCATTCATATATTCTGTGTAAGTACATACATTGACTTAAGAGCTATAGGATGAGAACGCGGAAGGCAGAAATTTGAGCTGAAATAGTTAACGAAAGCTCTAGCGCGACTAAATTGGATGGACATGAAAAACGAAAACCCTACCACTCACAACGGCCGTGTGGCCCAACGGATAAGGCGTCGGACTTCGAATCCGAAGATTGTGGGTTCGAGTCCCATCACGGTCAAAATTTTTGCATGTTTAAGCATGCACCAACTTATTCTAAACCATTATTATATGTTCTATGGAGTTTTCAAACAAGTCTAAAACTTTAAGTACCTAAATTCTATGGGTTTCATTGTCATTAAAATGAATGTGCATTTGTAATAATAAATTACGGGTGACGCAGGTTCAAAGAAACAACACGTTTTGACCCGCAACTGGTCTTGTCATTGACCTGGAGGTGTCAAATTTAATGCACCGTTTACATACGATATTAGGCACCTGGGTACCAAATTTCAACAAAATCGGTCCACGCATTCGCGCTGTACCCGATTTTGAATTTAAAATGCCCGGTTCGGGCGTTTCCAAACAGACAAGTTTTACCCAGAAGGTCCCTACGGACCTTCTGACCTAAATTTTCATGTTTTCAGGACTATTTAGAACCCTTTTTACTCGTTTTAGCCTCAAACCAAATTTTACCCTTCAGGACACTATTTCATGCAGCGTTAAAAATATTCGGCATTTGGCAAATATTTTGCCCTTTTTAAAGAACATGACCTCGTCAAGTGTACGGTCACGAAATTACCCGAATTTTCATTCATAATTCTAGCTTAGCTCTACTTCTACCTGTATGACTCGTCATTACTGCCGTTTTTGCGCTCTTTCCACATAATTGAACGACCGTTATACCCCAATTTGGGTTCTAAAATTTGGGGATAACCCCGATCAGTCCCGGGAGCTTTGTGGGTGTTAGGGTAGGAGGAAAATCTTAAAATAAGTCCCCATTTGTAGCCAACAAAGTTGCTTCATCATTGAGGGCAATAACAAAAACTTAACTAAATTGGATGCAAAAATACGAAGTTCTCAATATCCAGATGAAACGACTGAAAAACTTTTCTCGCCAACCATCACCCGGGAATAAAACGGGTAGCTCTGCTGGTTTACTCCGCACGTATTGGGTATGATGTTCGGCCTGCTTTGATGCATGCGGAATACTGGTAATTTTGCCGTATTTACAATTGTGAAATTCCTTACGGTCTCGACGGGGTATTGAACGCTATGCAGCTACTTTCGTTTAAAGAGGCTGTAAAATGGCGTTTAGATTACCCGGGATTTGATGAGAACCATTCATACCAGCAGCACAACCGAGATCATACTTTGTTGCCGAAATGCTAATGAAGCAGGTAGCACTAATAAAACCATTTTAAACAGCAAGCTTGGTTTTACAAAATATTATTTTCCAAAGCGAGCTTTAAATTGTGAATGATTTTGGAAAAATTCTACCCTCACCACCACTTGCTTCCCCGGTGTCAAATCCAGTTGCATAGACACTTTTGAAATATGGGTACTTCCAGGATGTGCAAAAAATAATGAGGAATTATTAAAAAATTATGCTTACAGTCAGGTGACCCCTATTACGTCTTAAAATTAAATTCAACGTTTGTTTCTTTCAGCCTGCGTCACCCTTCTGTATTATTACACTATCAAATACTATCAATAGTAATAAATATTTGAAATACTTGGCAAATTAATGTCATATACATATTTTTGCAGAATCTTTTCCTAAATAAATACAGAAAATAGAGATATTATTATTATATTAAACTATGGAATGCAACTGCTGCTACAAACTTTCCGGATAAGACGAGATCCGAATTGATGTGCCCATCGGTCGACGCGTCCACTGAGGACGAATATGAATACATTTTTAAGACTCTATAACAAAATACTCAAATGTAAAATACACTTCAGCGTTCGTGTTACATACTGATAGGAGACCAGTCTTAACGTACTGAATCAGGAATAACATGTAAGTCAATATAAAAATGAAATGAAATGAGACTACAGCTTTCTCCATAGTTTGAATTATATTTTCACTTATGCTCTATACAATCAATAACGTCAGTCTCATACGCAAACTTTTAATGGAACTTACCAAAAGTTGGAAACTTTGGTATAGGAACTGATGCTATTGAAACTATCACGGAGAACACATTAAAAAAAATTGTAAGAGAAGTTCAGCATCAACGTCGCTTAAATTTTATTCAATCAAAACTTACTTCCTTATAATGAAAAATTGTCCATTCTTCACGTGTACCCGAGCAAATGAGTGTATAGAATGATGATAAATTAAGCATTGCATTGGCTTTTTTAATCACTCTTTTCATGTGATAGTTGGGGTACAGGAGTAATGATGGGGAATTTAATCATTGCCGCTCTGAATAAACATAAATCTACGGTATAAAATTTCAGGGAAACTCCATTCTCTTTCGCGAGTGATATTTCAGGATCTTTTTGACAATTTTAGTTTTTGTTTAATGTTTTAATTTTTCCAAAGAAAAGCTTGAGTTTCCCTTTAACTTGTGACGGGAATTATTTTAATAGAAATTTATTTTGGTTAGGTTCGACGCCACTTTGGTAATTTGCGCATTTCAGGGTCTTCAACTTTGGTTATATACATCTTCTTTAACATTATATTGAGCCAGAGACGTCGTTTGTTTTTCACACTTTTAAACTTCGAGCGTACGTGCAAGGATATCTCAACTCGGCATTCGCCTCTCTCTTGCAATGGGCCTTAAAGACCCACGGACCTGTATATACAACTTCCATCGCACACATAGTGGGCTGTACAACCCCCGCCCCACCCCTGCATAGCAGGGCTTTAATACTAGTAGAGTAATATTACACAACCACAACTCATATCTATAAAAGCGTTATCCTATAACCTAATTTGAAGGCTCAACATTTTTAAACACATGCCCCTCCTTTTTTGTACCGGGCTCTGGCAGCGAGCCAATAAGCGCAAGCTGACAGAAACCTCCTGATTAGCTTACATCACACTCACAGCGGGCTTGATTTAGGCTCGCCCACGAAGTGGGCTCTCCCTGTGCTAGTATATCCTATAACATAATTTGAAGGAAGGCCTAACATTTTAAACTCCATTCCCCTCCTTCTTTGTACGGGCTCTGGCAGTGAACCAATAAGCGCAAGCTGACAGAAGCCTAGTGCACTCACCATGGGCTTGATTTAGGTTCGCCCACGTAGTGGGCTCTGCCTGTGCTAGTATCTTATAAAAGCGGTTGGCCCTAGCCAAAAGGCTGGACTGTTCACAATATTAAAATTTTATGTATTAATTTTCTCTTTTGGTAAAATTTTCAGGTTAGAAATGTTGATGATTTTTTATTCAATTTTACAATTAAGTTCTTGCAGGAATTACAGGTTTTAGTTTTTTAAGTGCACTTTTTAGACCAAAAATTGGAGGTAGAATTGGCGTCAAAAATTCTTCCTCAACTTTCACGGCCCGTATTCAATCTTTCTTGCCAGCTGCTTAGAAATACCTTTACAGCTTACCCTGTTTGTATCTTATGAACAATGAAAAATAATATAACCTATAAGGATCTCCCCTTAACAGCACAATGAGTGGGAAGGTAAGATAGCAATTCCAATAAGTTTTAGGAATTATTATTCTTCCTTGATTTTAAAAAGCTGCCGTTAAGCCCTGTTTGTTTGTCATACTTTGGAGCCACTCGTTAATTTATTCTTAATTGAGAGCATGTAATTTGGGGCAACTTATTTCGTAATAACATTACTATAAGCGTGTGTAATAGAAGATCGATCGGCGTCTAAATTACGACAGGTGAAGTGGGTTAGAGGAGCATCTTTTACGTATTATCATTAAGTAATATCATGCAGAACTAGTTCGACGTAAACAACGGCCAATGCAAAGAAGAAGAATTAGCCAACTCGGATTGGGAGGGGCACGCGATGCTGTCGAAAAACCAAAAAGAATATTTTTGGCATGCCTTCCCAACCATTCAAATTTTTCCAAAAATTCACCATAATTATAAACTGCTCAATGTATTTATTCTAGATGTACTTTTTAATATATTCGAATCGAATTTACTCACAATAAAAAATAACATGTTAAGTAATCAAAAAATTTCTTGTTAAGGCTCTGCCTTTTAAAATAGATAATTTGCGGATGCCATCCGTCCCCCACGGAGGGACGGACCACGGAGGCACACAGACCACGGACCCCCGTATCCATGGGACACTGCTCCGCGTACCCAAGGGACGTGGGGGATTTGAACCTAGCCTAACCTTTATTAATGGATTTTATTTTTGAAATTAGTACATTTAATAAGGTTAGGTTTCCAATCCGCGAATAGAAATTGTTCAAACAAGGTTAGGTTAGGTTCCACCCCCCCAAATTAAATTCAGCCTCTCTGGTTCGTGCCTCCGTGGCCACGGAGTAAAAATCTGACAACTTCCCATGGTTCCGTGTCTCCGTGGGTAACGTTTTTTCCTATGGGTTTTGCCAACACTCCATTTTCACACAAGCGAGCAAAAAAATTGTAAACGAACTTATATAGACAAGGTAATAAGTCCATCCCATGAAATTTGTTGGGTGCACAAAACATTCTCCACAATTTTCTGAACATTTTATATTTTAATTTTCCATGAGTTGGTACACTTCTTGCCGGCGCTGTGCCGCAAGAACCTTAACAGTCTACGAAAATATTTTCATAAATCTTGCTCAAAGCTTTTATCTCTTTCTGGAATGGTATTTATGAGGTATTAAAAATATTATAGTGAAAGTATTAATAATGAAAACATTTGGATTTAGGGAGGATCCTTCCAGGGAGCCGAATTGATTAAAATGCATTTGACTCAAGTTCCAGGAATTTAGGTCAAATCAGCTGAAGAATTTTATTCAAATCGAGGACTAATTTTAGCAAATAACAAGTATTTGGGTTGGCGCCTGGAGTCCCGGAGTGGCTTGTAGTTGATATTAAAGAAAAGTATTTTTTTGCCACGGTGTAAACCGCTCCGCGAGTTTACAATGATGGCCCCAGAAAGCCGGAGTTACTCATAGTAAGTCTCATGAAATTTTCACGCCAATCTACATACAGTCTGCAGTTTTTATGGAATTCCGATTCATTTTGAAACCTCCTTTCCTTGAAATGCAGTTGATGAAAACATTATTTTTCAATGAAAATCAATTTCGAATGGAATTTACCACTTTTTTGGCTTTGGCTCAGGGTTGGAAAAAAGCCGGAATGTATTGATAAAGTCCAGGCCAGCGGTTATAACCGGATTTTACCGGTTTTTATTGGATAGTGGAAATAATTGGACTTTATTAATACAATCCAATTCATTCCATTCTGCTATTTTTCTGTCCATGCCAGCGGAACATATTGGTTATTACCGGAATGTATTGGTTTTT